>CAUYTI010056611.1:0-48451 GCA_963575145.1 Galago senegalensis
ACAGAGGTGAAGCACAGCACCAAAAAGGACTATGGATGTTGCCAGGAGAGCAAACACTTGGCACACTTGTGACCAAGGACAAGACAGCAAGGTATCTGGAACAACTTTGGGAGAAATCATAGATCCCAATTGAATGAGGAGTTAAAACACTTACAGAGGGATAAAGGCACAGGAAGCTGGAGTGTTTATGGTGATTTGCTCAAAGGCACAGTTGTCCACTGACCCTCAGGGTCTTCTTCACTTGCCTTGGGAATTTACATCCTCCCTTTATCCCTATTAGACATCATGGTACAATCCTCTCAAAACAGAATCTTCATATTTTTACCCTGTACTCAATATTTTCTTTGGGAGTTAAGATCCATAGCTATTGTACTAAATTCAAACTCTCCATTTTCTACCAAGGGCTGAAGGTCATGTGGGACCACCATACAGTCCCATTTTAGTCTTCTTGATCATGTGTTCATTCATTAAAATGCCTACTGACAATTATAAGGGAGGGATTACTGGAGTCACAAGAATGAAAAGGTTTGAAAAATATCCTTCCTACAGCTTGAAATCTAATGACTAAGGGCTTGTCAATAGTTACAAAGCAGTGTTAAAAGTTTCAAAAGATATTAACCAGGAGCAATGGGAATGAAGGAAGGACAATAATCTGTGCTTTGAAAAAAATGAGAAAAATTTTACAGTTCCAAGGCAGTGAACTTGCTTTGGATCTTCCAGGATAAATATGGACTAGAAACACAAGAGAAGAGCCTTTCTGGCAAAAAAAGAACAATATGGCGGAAGGACATGCCACAATTGGGTAATAGGAACAGACTGAGTCATAAGAAAGCAGCGTACAAGCTGAAGGTGGAGTTCAACATCATGTCAAGTTTATAATTTCTCCTAAGACAATGGGTAGCCTTTGAAATTTACTGAGAAAAAGAAAGAAATGATGTATTCTAATAATGTATGGCAGTTCAGAGGATAGGTAAGAAGAGGAGAAAGCAGTCAAGGAGATCACTTTGGAAAATATTACAAAACATTACATAAATCCTTAGCTTGATTTCCAAGATCAATCAGCATAATCTTTTCCTTACTTATAATCCCAACTCCCTCACTTCCCTTGTCCTTTGATCGTCCTCCCTGGAAAAGAAACTAAGTGAGTCAATCCAATGCTCTTGCACTGTGTCTACCCAGGGCTAGAGAGAAGTATATAGCCTCTGACTTGTTCTTGCTTATAATTCATAAATAAGAATCCTAACATTAACAAGCAAACTTGCTGTACTTTCCTCATTCCATCCTCTTCCCTTATTGCATCTTTCTCTCTATCTAAGTTCCAGCACCTCCTCCAAGTCTTACATTCAGCTAATGGCTACACTTCTCAATTCACTGAGAAATCTGAAGCAGTGAGAAGAGAATTTTCACAAACTCTGACTGCCATGCTAATTCACCTACCATCAACTGGAACCATGTAGCTTGCCTCCATTACTAATAATGTGTATGTGTGTAATGGATAACATCATGTAGATAGCCAGAGTGATAGAGATGCCGATAGATGGCACCTGACTGTTGGTGTAGCCACTGTTGCTATTTAAACTGAGTCCCTCTATTTGAATACTAGACCTAATCCTTTTCCACTCCCATATATTGTATCATCAATTATCCTTTCATATAACATCAATTTCCTCTATTTATTTTCATCATCATATAAAAATGCTGATTTTTTTCTATATTAGTCTTTCTTCAAATCTTACATCTCTTTTCAGTTACATCCCTTTTCCAAGAAAATTCCTTATAAGCATTGCTCAAATTCACTATCACCGATTTATCTACTCCTATTCTTTCTTAAGTCCACTTGAATAGAACACTTTAATAGAAATATCTTTGGTGCAGCTTTTGCCAAGATCATCCATTGTCCCCACATTAATAGGAGTAACTTTTGGTACACTAATTGCTTCTTCCCAGACCCTCTTCTAGTTTCTCTTTCCCTTCCCACCTTTGCAATATTGGGTTCTGTAGAACTTAGTCAGGGTCAGCAATCTCTTTTCCACCTATACTATATCTGCTGTACTGACATCCTTGGAGATGTCATTCAGTATCGTGGCTTGAAATGTCAATGATCCGTTGATGATTCTACATTGTTTCTCCTAAAGCTGAGATTCTGTGTTTCAAAGGTTTTATTCCAGTTTCCAGTACCTATAGATATGAATAAAAATAAAAGTTGTAGGTTGGGCACTGTGGTTTATGCCTATAATTTTAGCACTCTGTGAGG
This sequence comes from Galago senegalensis, assembly GCA_963575145.1. Classification (NCBI taxonomy): domain Eukaryota; kingdom Metazoa; phylum Chordata; class Mammalia; order Primates; family Galagidae; genus Galago; species Galago senegalensis. Next base: position 2,255 of record CAUYTI010056611.1, read on the forward strand.
CCGAGGCAGGTGAATTGCCTGAATTCACAGGTTCAACATCAGCCTGAGACAGAGAGAGACTTCGTCTCTAAAAATAGCCAGGCGTTGTGGTGGACATCCATTGTCCCAGCTACTTGGTGGCTGAGGCAAAAGAATCACCTGAGCCCAAGAGTATGAGATTGCTGTGAGCTGTGATGCCACAGCATTCTACTGAGGATGACAAAGTAAGACTCTGTCTCAAAAAAATAAAATAAAAGTTGTAGGCAATTTAAGATGAACATAAACAAATGTCTATTAAATATTCTCAATAGCATTTCTTTTCTTATTTTTATAAAGTCATTTGTACATAGATCATAAATACATTTATGCCATTATAGGATTTAATGTGTTGATTATTTGTACAAATTGGAATGCTTACAGCCTACTAAGCAACTAGCAAATTGGAATGCTTACAGCCTACTAAGCCACTTTTACCTAATTACAGGATTAAGACATTTATGTTCTACACCTGTTAAATCCAACTTGTACTTGCAATATGTTTCATAGGTGTGATCCCCCTACTAACCCTCCCTCTATCATCCTACCCCCTCCCTTTTCCTCTCCTTCCCCTTCCCTCCTTCATCCTTAGGCTATAGTTGTGTTTCATTTTTCACATGCATGTGTGAGTGATTGTAAATTGGTTTCACCAAGTAGTACTGAGTACAGTGGATATTTTTTTTTCCATTCCTGAGATACTTTACTAAGAAGAATATTTTCCAGTTCCATCCATAAAAGAGTTAAAGTCTTTATTTTTTAATGCTGCATAGTTTTCCGTGATATACATATACCACAATTTATTAATCCATTCATGAGTCAATAGGCACTTGGGCTTCTTCCATGGCTTGGCAAGTGGGCTGCAATGAACAATATGGTGCAAATATCTTTTCTTATTACCAAATTTTCATATCAAAGCTGTTTTATATTTTTCTCTCCTCCAGATTTTAGCTATGAAGGGGAGACAAGTTAGAAAAAAAACTAAGGGTTAACTTGCTAGAGGAAGAAAACAATTCCTTTTGTATAATTCAGTATATTTTCACTTTGTAAAAGACTTCTACAGGAAATGGATTTGTAGTTTGGTACAGACCAACTTAGGGAAAAAAACAATTCTCACTAGATACTTATCTGCTGACAATCAGGAAAAAAAATAAACAGAATTAATTGATTGGTCGAGAATTCTTTGGAGAAACATTTATAAAGCATGAGAAATTTGCATAGTTGCTATTTAAACGGACTGGATAATAACACTTTGTAAGAAAATAAATGAGGAAGAAAAAGGCTTTTTAACCCTACGGCTGCATATACTTATATAATCTCCAAACTGCAAATCAACTATGAATTACTCATTATTTCAGTATCCATATTTTCTGACAGATATTTTCTTTTGCCAAAATGTCTTTTTCATACAGTTGAAGTTCAACTGTATTTCATACAGTTTTGCTGTCCACACAGATACCCATTGAAAAGTGATGACTATTTAGAAATTTTGAAGAAATTTTTTTCTAATTTGGCTGACCAAGTTAACAGATGTCTCACATAATATTTTTTATCACGATTCTTCCTGATGTTAGCAGTATTTGCAGTTAAAGATAAAACTGCCCTCTGTACCTCTCAGCTCGACAGAGCTGCTTACCCTTATTTACTCAGTTTCTGCACTTGAGACTTTTCAGAACTTCATGACTCTTCCTATTTTCTTACTGGAAAATGTTTGCCCCTGTTGTCAATCTTAATTAACAAATTTGTACATTATTGACGTTATTGGAGAAGAGTCAAATAGTTCACAACTTTCGGCTGCGGATGTTGTTATTAAGCATACTTTGTAATAAATTAACTGCATGCATGGATATAAAAAGAGCTGGAGACTTCTTAATTATTCAGGTGTTGTTCTCCTAGGTTTTAGGTTATTAGGTCAACTTGCCCTCCCCCCTTTATTTCCATGTTCTCTTCACCTTTTGTTAATTTCACCAATATAATGAGTAGAAGAAAAAAGAAAGCTGTAATATATAACAAAGTTACCAGTTGCTTAGAGTGTTTACTAGCAGCTGACATATAAGCTTCACAAAGGACAAAGGTGAATATCACTTACTGAAATTAAACTTTAGGGCTCTAAATCATTTCAATTCTACTTACACACCAATATTCTATTCAGAATTATATGAAGGCTTGTACTTCTCCTGAAGCGAAGTTGGTAGAGTGATTCCATAGACTTCCCTTGATCCCCTAAGGCCACATGTGAGCAGCGATAAACCCAGAGAGAAACTGTCAAATATTTGTTCAACCAGATATTTTAATTTGGACACAGTGTCAAGTTACGAATTACTCATTGTGATCCCTGTATTTTTGACTGATGGAGCCTAAATAGATCAGTTGATTCAATGTCAATTACATATTATTTGAGATAGCAATAAAATGGAAAAGGCACAAACTTGTCCATGTTTTCAATAAAACAAGCCATGATGTAGGAAATTGTTAGCCCAATCCTACTAAACTTATTATAGTTCAGAAAGCATCCATCCCTCGGTATTAAAGAAATGGGAAACAGTTAATCAGCCTTTTAAAAGGCTGGTTCTGGTTTTCAGATGTTTGGAGAAAACCAAACCCAACCAAAGCAAAACAAACACACGCTCAGAAAAAGAGATAATGGGTAAACAAAAGCACACTCCTAAAGCAAGTTCATCATTGTCTGGAAGGAAAACACAAGCAAATCCTGGAAAAGATCTTCCAGAACTCTGGTGAGTGTCCAGGCCATCTAGGAGGGTGGTCTCACTATAGGATTCTGGAGTGTCCTACCCTGGCCAGTTTGGGACTTAGGTCACCTTCACATTTTATCTCAACAATTTAGACCAGTGTTTTTCAAACTTTTTAAATCTCACAACACACTTGAAACTACTGTTAACTCCTGCAGTATATTTGAATTAAGTTGATTAAAAAAGAGGAGGGTTTAAAAAAATAATATATTTATGGTGGTTTGAACTTCTTTAGAAAGAAATTTATTTAATGATCTTTAGAATTTTTCATAGCATACCAGTTTGCTGCAGTATACCAGTTGAAAATCACCGAGTTAGACAGAAACCTCCTCTTAGAAAGGGGAATTAAATTTGCTACTATTACAGAAGATAGACCCAAGATAGGTGACAGGAAGACTTGGTACCAGTTGGGATTCTGGACTTGAAATGCCTGGCTTTAAATGCTAGGCTCTCTATTTACTAGCTGTTATGATCTAAACAATTTTCACATACACAAAAATGGGAAAAATATTAATAATAGTAAAAACATATACCTGGGTTTTTTTGAAAATTAAATAAGATCTAATCTATAAAACATACATAGTAGGCTATCGATGAATATTTAGATTATTATTATTGAGGCAAGTCTAAATATCAAAAATTTCATCTTCAGCTCTATGACAGTCAACTCTACCCTTTCAATCATGAATACAGCATGTTAAATAAAACACAGTTCTTGACCTCAAAAAAAAGAAAAAAACAAGTAAACACAATTACAATGAAGCGATTAATTGCTATGTTAGAGGTTAGCACAGAATCTTCTGGGAGCAGAAAGGTATCAGACAACGTTTCTGGATGAAATAAAAACAATGCCCCGAATACAGCCACATGAACAGACATCAGCCTCCGGCTCTGAACCTGGAGGCCATGGTAGAGTCCAGACCAGCTCCAGCCTCCACTCAGGGCTCCTGGCTCCAAGGTCACTGTATTCACATAAAATATGCCTGAGCCACACTCACTCCTTTAGACCTAGTCATTCCCCAATCATCTATTCCCTCAGTTGTCTCTAAATCCTAATATCCACAAAACAGTGTCCTATGGGGGGGAAATCAAACCCATCAGCAATTAAAATAAAAGTAGTTACATGAGCTCCTCACGTCACACTAGGGCCTTCTTCATATACAGATGATTAATAGTTAAAATGTAAACCCAGTAGCATCTGGAAGGAAATTCCAGCATACCATGTAATTTACTCTCTGGCTCTACAATTATTTTCTCTATATTTCTGATATTATTAATATATTAACTATAATTAAATTCTTATGAATGTGGACTAGGTATAACACCTTCCTGCCTCTGAAAACAGTATTTGATGAATAATGTGAAAAATATATCCCCAACACCTACTGGGTTCCAACTATGAAATAAAACCAGTAGTAGCAATTTTAGATTAGCATTCAACAATTACCTAACATTTATTAGTTCTTTTAAATGTTTTATTAGAATTGAAACAACCAATATTTGCTCATGTTTCATTAAATCCCATTTTCAATGTTCAGCTCAAACCTAGTGATGAAGGAGAGTCCTTCGAGCTTAGTGGTAATATCATCTAAGCCTGAAAATAACAGAAAAGACTTCAGAGTCAACATCTCTTTGGTCTAAGGTAACAAGAATACCTGAATAATTACTCAAAATTATAATACTAATAAAACATGAATAAAGAACCACTTACAGTTCATCCGGTATGAATTATTTTAAGCATGTCTAATAAAAGAAAGCTTTAAAAGAGCATTAGCAGAATTTATTTAATTGCAATGTGTGCAGGGCAGTGTTATATTATGTACCTGTGGCTTTTCAGAATCACACACGGGCTTGTGCTTAATGTGTATAATCAAACAAGAAAATAATAAAACTGGAAACTATTCTTCACTGGTAAATTTTAGCCCACTGAGCTGTCAATTGCAGATGGATTCATGATTGATCAGAATAATACACAATGGCACGGTGTAATTCTTTAGTGTGATGTTGTAAAATGGAGTATTGCTTCTGTTATTTTATCCAGTTTGCTTTTATATGACAGGGTTTATTGTGCGTTATGTTGTAGCTCATTCCTCTGTTCACAATGCCTACTGATGTGTAATTATGACTTGTCTGAACTGTAAGAAGGAGCAGTAAGTGAAAGGAAATCTGCAAGCAAGCTTGATTTATGAGTCCTGATACTACATTACGCTTCTAATCTGCCTGCTTAACTTAGCTCCGGGCTAACTTACTGTATAACATGCTTACGATTAGCGCCGTAGCAAGTTGTGGAAGATTTACTCTGAAGGAGCTACTAGACTTTTTCCTTAATGATTTAGCCATTATTTTAGTTACAGGTAGAGCTATAAATTGTTTCTTTTATAAAGACCTCTTGTCAAGGAACACCATTATGAAGGCATTTTATGTGGTAACAAAGAGCAGTGTGTGGAATGTTTTCTCTGTGCTAAATATCATAATGTTATTGGTTATGTTTTATGATGAAATGGGCCATATTCCCCTTCTTCTTTTTTCCCCCTGTACAGTAGTTTTTGCCCGGTGCTACAAACACACTATGAGAATATCTATTTTGATCCAGGCATCTAATTTTTTGCAAGAGTAGCCAAAAATAGAAATTACTATAGATGAACAAATGAAAGCAAACCCATAAAGCAATGACCTCAGTGTCAGCCGGGAAAGATGTAAGCAAATTTGCCTTTTTTAATCACCACTCACAAAGACAGATACAGCTGGAGGTAAGCATCGCAGTACCGTTATTGAATCCTAGCATATTCAATTCACATGCATTTAGTAAATTAAAGTTATAAATTACCCTTTGTTTCCACGGATTCAATCTAAATCACCAATAAGAAAAATACTCATCTCCAAAGCTTATTTGTGACCAGGTTTCGTTAAATGTCTAGGGAAGAAAAAAAGAACTTGAAAAATAATCTGTAGCTCATCCTTCGGTATGAAATAAACAGAGTTGACTGCATAAGGACATGCAAGCATCTCTGAGTCATTACGGAAGTATCTTTAAACAGTATCAGTGAGGTGGATATTACAGAATTTTTTAAGAAAATCCTACCGTTTATGTCATCTTCTTTCTGATTTGTCTCTTTTTTATTTTTTTATTAAATCATAACTATATACATTAATGCATTTATGGGGTACAATGTGCTGATTTTATATGCAATTTGGAATGCTTACATCAAACTGGTTAACATAACATTCACATCACTGAATTATTGTGTTAAGACATTTATACTCTATAATTAATAGCTTTGACATGTACTCTTGCAATATGTACCTTAGGTGTGGTCCCACCATTTACCCTCCCTCTATCAAACCACTCCCCTCCCCTCCCTTCCCCCTCCTCTTTCCTCATTTTTCCTGGGCTATAGTTGTGTTTTATCTTTCATATGAAAGTGTGAGTGATTTTAAATTGGTTTCAAATAGTACTGAGTACATTGGACACTTTTTCTTCCATTCCTGAGATACTTTACTAAGAAGGATATATTCCAGCTCCATCCATGTAAACATAAAAGTGGTAAAGTTTCCATATTTTTTAAGGCTGCATAATATTCCATGGTGTACATATACCACAATTTATTAAGGCACATGGCCTACAGACACATGAAAAATGCTCAACATCTTTAATAATCAGAGAAATGCAAATCAAAACCACTTTGATATATCGTCTAACTCCAGTAAGGGTAGCCCACATCACAAGATCCAGAAACTATAGATGTTGGCATGGATATGGAGGAAAGGAAACACTTCTGCACTGCCGGTGGGAATGCAAGCTAATACATTCCTTTTGGAAACAAGTTTGGAGCACACTTAGGGATTTAAAAGTAGACCTGCCATTCAATCCTACAATTCCTCTACTAGGTATATGCCCAAAAGACCAAAAATCAGTTTCCAACAAAGATATTTGCACCAGATTGTTTATTGCAGCTCACTTCATAATTGCCAAGTCATGGAAGAAGCCCAAGTGCCTATCAACCCACGAATGGATTTGTCTTTTTTATTTCACCTGAATAGTGCTCTTATAATCAGCCTAACATGAGTTTTAGCATCCAATAAATTATTAACTGGTTACTTCATGATAAATAACACAGTAACAAGAAAGTGGCATAAATTAACTCACAGTGGACAATAAAGTGTCTATGATCTTGAACACAAGTGTCCTCAAGTTTTGCAACTTAGGAAAGTTGTTCAGAACAATGATTTTTTTTATTAAATGAACAATATATTCTATTAAATTGTAATTTTTCAAGAAATGCTTTTGCCATATTTTGGTCATTTTATGCTGAGTAATTAGTCCATTTCTTACTTCTCAGCACAGAAAATGAATCTTATTTTGGACTTCTGAAGGCAAATCCATGCTGAGAAGCCTTCACTTGCTACTGTATCACTTAGTGAATATGAGATTGACTAGGGTGAATTCTCTCATTTGGACATTGATGCCGGAAGTGTCTGCCAAAATGTGCAAATGATCTTTACTGAGCTAAAGGTCTGAGGTAGCACTAAATATGCACTTCCTCTACCAATTATCAAATTAAACTTGAGTTTTAGCCATTTGCATGGATTGTACTTGGAACCAAAGTAGTTTATATATGTACATGCTATGGATACAAGTCAACTTCTTTTAATGGGGTATTAAGGAACTGACTCTTTAATGGTTTAACTATTGGTGGAAAAGAAGAGATGAAGCAGCACACCATTAGAATGAGCCAAAATTTGCTTCTTGCTTCTTGCCAAATATTTCAACAGTGGCATAGGTCACATTCACAGACTGGACAACAAATTTCCTGACTGCCACCATCCTAATGAGGTGAGCCCATCATTGTCTTGGATGGATGGGTCAAAAACATAGTTATCAGTTCTTGTGATAATAAACTCATGAACTAAAAATAAAAATAAAAGTACTCTGGGTACTTACCGTATTTCCAGTGCTAACCACTCCTCTCTTATACTCCTTGAAGCTGTATACACTCTCAAGGGACTATATATTTAACTAAACACAGAGTTCAAGGCCTACTGTATCAATGACTTGAGATGGTGATATATTTAGAATTCTCAAACCATCCATATTCTCCTGCATTTCATGAGCTAAAATCTCCATCGTGCTCTACTCACCCAAAGAGCTGAAGTCTAATTCTCCCAGAAAAATTTATTCATGCAAACTTCCTGTAGACATTAACGTTCACCAAAATTAAGTTGTTCTTATACTGTTTAAGAAGCTTCTACTAGTGAAAACTCACACAATGTGCAAATTTTTGATTCTTATACAAACATCTAAAACCAACTTCATGAAGAGAAATATTTGAAGATTGCCAAGGCTTTTCCTTCTAGTAAAATTTCTAAACAGAGAAGCTGAAAACATCAAGAAACCTGAAAGAGAACAAGGCACTTTCTGGCTGATAATTGCATTATCCAGGAATAAATGAATCACTCCTTGGAAAAGTCATCTTCCCCTGCTGCCCCATTACCAAGCATTGCTACTTTCTCTCCAAAGAGCCTTGGACTCAATTCCCCTCTCCTTTCCATATTTATGAATCTTTGACATAAGTCATTTCACATTTCTTTACCTTAAAGTCCTAATAATTGCCTTAAACACAGAGTTGTTTAATATAAAACAACTGATAAATTGTTAAATTTGATAAACCTGATAAATTGATCAATTATAAGCAAAAAAGAAGATACATGAGGATTTTGTACACTGAGATACATGTATGTATATAATTTATTATCACCATCATCACTTTGATCATTACCACAGCCATTAGCCATTTAACATCATCTCTTTGGGCTTTCTGTCTCATATTTCTGCCTTTAAATAATGTCACCATCCCAGTAGTCACTTAGTGTTCCTAACTCTAACTTAATTCATTGCTGGTCACAGCATACATAGCAATCATGCTTATAAACTTCAGTGTCTCCCACTAAATACTCGAAGTGTATTTTCCCTCCAACATACCTAAAACTTTCTTACTCCCTTATGAAAACAAGCTATCATATGCAGAACATGTGGAAAAGTCCCTTCCATAACGTTCTGTTTGACTCAATTTTTTTAGAGCAGGATTTAAAATCTACATCCTTTGAGAAATCTTTCCCAATTAATAGAGATTTGTAATGCCATTTGCATCATCCCGTGCCACCTAATCAAACCTAAGCCCTGTGTATAAACAACTATAGCAGAACAGCTTATGAATCCAATATTATTTATGTTCCTTCCTACTCAATTTGTTATTTGATGTGCATTATATTTGTGATTGCATTTTTGCTAAGTCTTAGAGACTAAAGAACTAAGACTAACCATGCTTTGGGAACATGTCATACTACAGCAGAGCTGTGAGTTTCCAGGAGATGCTAGTTTTCCTTTTCCTGTAATTATGTGGTGGCAAGACACATTTATTAGGAAATAATTCGATAAAAGTCAGGTACTGGCCATCTACTTGGGTTGAACCCTGCAAATACAATAAGAAGTTCTTGACATCAGGACCTATAATTTAAATAGTAAGTTGTAGAGGTAGAAATACAATAAAACTATAATCAGTTAATTTTTTTTTATTGAATGTTAACTACGTACATTAATCAGTTAATTTTTAAATACTATTCTTCACTTAACAATTAGAAAAGGCACATTACAGAATGAAGGCAAATGTTTCAGGAACACAAAGTAAAAGTCGGCCTTTTCCAGGAAGAAGAAGACGAAGAAAATAAAATAAAATCTAGTCACGCACAAAGCAAATGCTTACTACACAGTAATGGAATACGTAAGTCATTATATTATACAGAAGGAAAAGAGTCATGGCTTTCACTCAGGAAACATATAATGTTTATGATGAAACATGTGTTTGTCAGATGGTCTTTATTAAGGAGGATGATCACTACTTTCAGAATCTATGGGAAAGTAATCCTGGGTTAAGTACTTACCTTAGCAGCTTGCAACCAAGTAGGCATTCATACACCTGTCAATCTGATTCTCAGTGCCTGCCTACTCCTCTGCACTTGGCAGTCCAACCTGTCTCCTGGATTCCCATTGCTGCTAAGGGAAAGGATCTGAAATTAAAGTCCTTTAAAAAAGGAAAAATAATAACATGACATTGCAGGAGTTTTTATTTGGTTTATAACTTTTTATTCCTAAGTAACTGTGTCTCTCTGGACTCCAGCTAATACCTGAACTGGTTGAAAAATCTTTGCTCAATGGTACATGCCACGTCTGAGTGTGAGTGTGTATGTGCGTGTGTGTGTGTGAATGTGTATAAAAAACTCTTTTAAGACAGGAATTAGACCTTATTCAGTTATAAATCAACAAGTCAAGCACAACGCATTGCACAAGGTCGATCACAAAACATTTTTATAGAATAAAACGAATCACTTAGTTAACCTTGATCTTTCTTTCTAGTCCGTATTATGCTGACCCAGAGCCACACTAGTGGTGTGAGAAATCAGCGGCAGACGGAAGAACCTCTCACCAGTCCCACATTGGCCTTGCTGAACGCTCCCTAGTTCTCAACATGTAAAATGTACGTCAAAGGTGAAAATTCCAATAGGACATCCTCAGTCGGCTCATTTTAATCTATTTTATAAAAGAACTTAGGAATCAAAAGCCCTTCAGGAAAGATTTAGAGTCAACTAAAAATTAATTTGCTTTAAAAAATACTACATCTACACACTTACACCTATGGTCACATATTGATGACTTTGTAAATATTCTAATTTAATTATACATCTTTTATCTTATGTCTCTGCATTATCTTTAACGAAGAAAAGCATGTTTTTCAATGGTATTTCTTGGTTGGTTGGTTTCAATAATAAGCACTCTGAAAGAATCCTTAAACATGATGCCATCCGAAATCTTCTCAAAGTCTCCCCTGATCAAAATATAATGCTGCTTAAATATGTTAGGCAACATGTACCCTACCTATTTGCATTATGCCAAATGAACTGGATCATTCCAATATGGTGTCACATGTGCATGGAAGCCTGTAGCATTTTATAACAGGTGTCAGGGAAATGTACTTGACAGAGATATTCACAGTAAGGTCATCTGTAAGCACAAACACTGAGCCATTCGTGGCAGGAGAGGAGAAACGCAATACCTAAGATAAATCAACGGTAGGCTCTCCCGAAGCAAAAATGACAGCACAAAATCCAAGCACATACATACGTTAAAAGTAAAGGCATTGACTTTACCTCACTATTCTCTCTCTTTCTGAAATATGAAGGAGGAGTGAGAGCTCTGAGACAGAAAGAAGTCTTTACATGGCAAAAAAATCAAACCAACAAAAGCAAAGAGAGTGTACGTAGCAATGTAAATAATTTGTTCTCAGTGTGGTATCCTGCATTTCATTCTATGAGACTAGAGTTTAGAATATTCTGTGTCATATTTTGGTCATTGGCATATATGTCTCCTTCACTGAATTCATACCTCTCCTCATATTTATTTCTGAGTGTTTTGTAAGATCTAATGCCATTGAATGTAATTGGTTTGAATAATATATTTTCCAACTGAATCTTAAATTGTAATTCTAAGCCCTGTCTGCCAAGAAAATCCTGATGGACTAATGGTTTAAAGCTGCCGTACAAGGATGTGTTCAGGGGGAAGATCTTAATTGTGGGATAATTTATGCCAGTATCCTGGAAAATCAATCTGACAATTACACATACACACACACACACACACACACACATATATATATATAACTAAAAAGCTAGTGTGAGTAATATGAATAATAAAGTCCAATATTCATACTCTAAAACTTTCATCTTCAAATCATCATAAAATACAAATGTAAAGCTCAAAATTTTATTTTTTGTAAATCTTAAGTCTATTAACTACCAAAGAATTCTAAGATACAGTTTCATCACTTAACGCCGTGTCATGTAATGATTACATCTACATATATATAAGAGTCTTTTTGGGTTGTTCCAAATAAACTTCAGAAACATTTTCCAATTCTCAGTGAGGCAAGCATTTCAATTTTCTGCAATATTAGCAGCAGTAACTAATGATGGCTAATTTTTGCCTGTAGTATTTCCTTCAATCTGCTCGTGCACTTTCAGTTTCTCTGGCGGCAGCAGCATTTGTAAATTTTCTGGTCACTAAACACTCAAGTACAATTGTAAGTGATCAGTTTGCATTTGGCCAACGAGGAGAAAATATAGAAAAAAGGAACATTTGCATATGTTTGTAAATAAATGTTCATAAAACTCTTGAAACCTCTATGGGCAAAAATTCTTTTCTGCCTCGCATGTTATTTTATTTTACAAGCTGTATTTATAAGGGAAAATACGTCCCTATACTGCATATTTTGAAGGAGCTTTATTATATTTTGTCATGTTTGGGAAACATTTGACTCTCAATGTTTATACAATTAACCATTTACATGTATTTGTTTTTAATAAAAAGTGCTACTTGAATTATGTTAAAACCCCAAAGTACGCTTTCTCATTACCTACTTTACAAGTCAAATATTTCAAATACCATACACCAGAGATGAAAACAATCTTTCTAAAACACAAGATTTTTACAATAAATTTATTAAGACGTAGCGGAGATGATTTGAAGTGCAATTTTAATGAGAAGAGTTCAATATTTACAACGTTAAGGAATTAAGTGTTTACACAGAAAATATTTAGCAAAATTATAACTGTGTTATATTCTGAATTCAAGTAGAAGTGAAATAAATCCATTTAACCATCACATTGTCATTCCAAATTAAATTTTTACCCTGAAATTTTTGCAGTATCTTTTGATTGAGCTGCATAGGGAAAGGTTCAGTTTCACTGAGACATCTATCAGGTCATATCAGAGAAGCTTTTAGAAGTACCATTTCATGGAAGTCTCTGTACCCTAGAGAATAACTGTCATCGTTCCATGCAATGCTTTGTATATCCAGTGCAGAAAAGACCAGATTCCTTTGTAGAGTATATAGACCTAGGAACACAGAGCACAGTATGCTGCCAGGCAACGAGACTATGCGATGAATGAATGAGTGAGGAAGTGAATGAATGAATGAATGAATGAAGAGTAATATATGCTTAGCTTTGAGATAATTCACAGATAGTTTTACCCAAACTCCTTAACACTTTTAAAAGATGGTATTCCATATTTATGCTTAGATTAAGTGTGTGTTGAACACTTGAATTTAAATTTTGCTGGACTGATAAATTGTAAGGAAGCATTATGCAGCTGAGAGCATCTTGAAACACATAGGACTATGGTGAAACTGAGATGCCAAATTAGCTTTAAAAATATCTTCCATTGTGGCTTAGTTTCATGTTTTCATGGAAGTCCAATCATGTTGGCTGCTATTCAGTGGGCTACGGAAAGAAATATGATAGATGATGAATACAGGGATATGACAAGTGAAGGCAACTTGGCCAGTGAGAGGGAAACACGATGGTTAGCTTTACCTAAGCAGGCTGCATATGCTCTCTGTAGCTTCCTATTTATTCAGAAAATCACACATTCTGATCCAAAACTTCTTTCCATTTCTTTGAAGGGATCTCTCGTAATGTGGTTTTCTGGGAAGACACCATAAATGATTATCTTAATGTGACACAGACAAAACAGAGGTTCAGAGAGCATAGAAAGCCCCTTGGCCCTTTTTTTTTTTTTTTTTTTTTTTGCAGTTTTTGGCTGGGGCTGGGTTTGAGCCTGCCACCTCTGGTATATGGGGCCGGCTCCCTACTCCTTTGAGCCACAGGTGCTGCTCCAGCCCTTGGTGCTTTTGGAAAAAAGGGTCCTCTCTAGGGAGCTAAGGAACCCCCCTGGGAATGACAGACACCAGCAGGAGCCTTCAGGGAAAAATATGTGTTGCTTTCTTGAGTCAGGAGCAGCCCTGTGCCTAGATTCAAGGTCTGACGGGTGAAACCTGGTCTAGTATAGATTTCAACCCTCATGTGATCCCTCTGATTGTAAATTTTATGCCCCACAAACTCTGTACAACTTTACAACGGGGTCCTAAACCAAATAGTGACATCTTCATGATGGTTCATCATTTTCTGCCTTCTAAGTCATATTCTTTAAAATGGCTTAGTTTTGAATCCTGAATGAAAATTAGAAAAGTGAAATTGATTAATTACCATTGGGAAGGACATTAAGGTCACCAGAGAGAGACAGAGAAAGAAGGAAGGAAGTGAGGGAGTAAGGGAGGGAGGGAGGCAGGGAGGGGAAAGAAAGAGAAGGAGAGAGAAAGAAAGAGAGAGAGGGAGAGAGAGAAAGAAAGAAAGGGAGGGAGAAAGGAGAGAGAGAAAGAGAGAGAGAGAAAGAAAGTAGCTAGACATGGTGGCTCATGCCTGTAATCTCAGCACTATGGGAGGCTGAGGCAGGAAGACTGTTGGAGACCAGGAGTTTGAAGTCACAGTGAGCTATGATTGGGCTACTTAACTTCAGAAAGAGTGAGACATTGTCTATAGTACTACTCATACTACCACCCCTAGCTACTACTACTGATACTAATAATGATAATGGAAGAGATAGAATTAATCTCTTGGTGGAACAAAAGAGGCTGAAGGTAGAAAAAGTGTGAAAGAAAACAAGGGGAAGAAAGCCTGAAAAATCATTCAGTCTGAATGAAAAGTTGAAGATACCATCAGAGTAGGACAATTTTCCAGGGACTATTTATAAAGGTGTGGTTGGGGTGCAGGGGCGCCAGAGTGGATAATGCAGGAACTCAGGGCTAACAGTGTTAGAGATCTTATCCATACCTGATCCTGAAGAGGGAGAATAGAAGGGCCAGAGTCCAGGACCGAGGACCACAGTCTGTTGTGAGAAGAGCAGAACTTTCTGTTCAACACAGCCACATAGCCTGTTTAAGGTAACCTCACAAGGAGAGAGGCAGGAAACGTAAACCTAACTTCACTTGCCTCCTTCCCTCCAGTCTTCCTGGACAGCTTCCCAGTAGTCCACCCCAAAAGAAGCAGGGGTCTGGAGATCCACAACATCCAACCTGTCAGCCTTGAAGACAGAGCAGGGCAGAGCAAGGTTAGAGAGGATCAGAGATGCCACGGGCAGATCTTGGTTGGTTAGTTCTTTGGTTCTGTTTGTTTTTTTGTAGGGTGAAACCAGGAAGCGGGGATAATGGGAAGCTGCTTCTCTGTGAGACATTGCAAGGCACCAAATGAAGACATCTGTTAAATATCATCAGTTACATGATCTTTCCCTAAGTCATCTACTACCTGGAATATCTGCTGCTACCGAACAAATCAACCTAGTACTCGGTAACTTAAAACACCAAATGTTTATCTCATGGATTTTGTGGGCTGTGAACTGTGGTCTGGCTTAGCTGGGTGCCTGTAGCTCGAGGTCTCTCCCGGGCTTGGCCTGGGCTGCAGTCATTTCAGGCTTCACTAGGAGAACATCTTTTCAAGCTCACCTAGTACTGTAGGCAGGCCATGCTGGACACCCTTCTTCAAGTCACTCACATGGCTGGTCATGGGAGTCAGACTCTGATGGTGATTGTTTGCAAACATCAGATTTTTGTTTCTGTTTTGGTTTCCTTTGATGATGAGCCTTGATAGAGGGCAACTCACAAGACAGCAGCTGATGTCCCTCTGAGAAAGGGGAGAAAAGGTGCAAGAGAGAGAGGTCATTTATCTTTGTAAATAGTCTCAAAAATGACATTGCATCAGATTTTTCCTGACGTTTTTATAGAGACCTTTATAAAGTCACATGAAGTTGTAAGAGATTATAGGAAGCTATCTTGTCTACCTTCTTTCTATTTTGCAAACTTATAATAAAAATCACATCAGCATATGGACATTGATACACTCCATTAATTTTATTCAGATTCCTCTAGTTTGACTTTTGCTTTCTTGTACATATGTGTATATTTAATCCCTTACACTTTTGTCACATGTAAATTCATGTATCCACCACCACAGCTGAGATACTGAACGGTCCCTTCAACACAATTATTTCTTGCGTTATCGTTTATAATTATAACCACTTCTTTCTCTTTCTCCCACCCTGCCTCTCACCCCAGGCCAGTACAAGTCTGCTCACTTAGGTAGTCTGTCATTTCAAAACGATTATTTAAATGGAATCAAACCATCTTCAACATTTTTGGATTGTCCTTTGTCACTCAGCATAGTTCTTTAGAGAATCACTGAATTTGTTGTGTGTGTTGATTGTTTATGCCTGTTTGCTGCTGAGTTGTATTCTATGGATGGGACGTGCCGCAGTTTGTTTAATTATCCTCCTGTTGAAGGACATCAGAGTCCAATGCCAGCTTTTGACTTTACAAATAAAACTGCTATGAACATTTGTGTAGTGGTTTTTGTGTCCCCCTAAGTTCTTGTTTCTCTGGGATAAATGTCCATCCGTGCAATTGCTGGGTAAATACATGTTTAGGCTTATCAGAAACATCTCATCATTTTTGCAATATTCTTTTTGTTGGAAGTTAAGTCACCAGATGTAACCCACACTCAAAGGAAGCTTGTCACAAAAGGGCATGCAAAGAAGGAGGCAGGCCTCCCTGAGAGTTGTTTCAGAGGCTAAGACACCTTCTTGACACCCTTCAAGATATTGTAATTGTGTCTGTTTCTCACATACATGTAAGCTTTTACAGAAGGTCCCAAAGTTCAATCAAGCAGGACAAGACTGATTCAGGTCACTGAAATAATCTATGTTTATGCAAACACTTTAGTGAATTCTCCAGCATTCCCGAATTTGGTATCTGACCTCAATCTTTAGCCTTTTGATACAAGGAAGGCTAAAGTTAGGTCTATTCCTATATGAGACAAGTCTGGGTCAGCCTAAGAAGATCACGCACATGAAGTTAGTCTTCAGGATGAGAGATGGACTTTGGGAAAAGACAAACTTACTCTCCCTTCTTAATCTGACTCCCCTTCCAGCCATCTTCCACTGTGTATGTCCTCAGGAACAATTTCAGTTATGTCATTGCTCTGTATCTCCCACTTGCCCAGGTGGCATCCTCTGTCCCACTCTAGTGAATCCTGGAGAGAACCTGAAATAGCAGTTATACACATGCCTCCAGCATGGACTTCTCTGGTGATTTGGAGATAGCAAGCATATAAGCACATAGTAATGGTGTGTATTTACTTGAGCTTGCTCTTGCTCAAGGAAAACTAATGAAAACTGGATGAAATTCCATCAGGCATAATAGGTACAGCACAAATATTAATCTAGATATGACAACAAAAATTTGGAAGTCTATTTTAACCACAATGTCTGTGAGCAAGAAGGGAGTGCCCAAACACTAGTGTAAGGTCAAGCCCAACATCATAATGGAGTATACATTTCTTAAAAGTGACGTGTTGGGAATCAATGTAGAAATGTAAACATTAATCTTAAATATGAACATTCTATTCCAACGAAAATGTGACTGGACGACTTTGTTTGTCTATTCATGTCTCTAAATGCTTTATTTGGGTGAGGCTTTCTCTCACCAATCGTAAGTTCTCTCCATGGCCCCATCTTTGTCCTGTCTGCTCTGACAGGGAGAGGCCACTGTCATGTCTTCCAGGCAGCACAACCCCCGAGACACCCAAGTCCTTGGTCCAATCCTTGCTCGGAACATCTGACGTAGACTCTCTCTAGCCTCTGCTTTTGACTCCTGTTTCTCTGCTGTTTGTACTTTAAACTGCTTTATGCTCTCTGATCATGGTCTCAGATGCCAGTGTAATAGGAAACAGTGAATTGGATGTAACTCAAAACAAGGCAGAGTAGGTAATCAGGGCGAGTCCTGGGCAATGGAAAAAAAAAATCAGATGACACCACAGTTACAGGCCTCTCGTCCTGGCTTTAATTTTCTCTAATCCACCATCTTTCTGTGATCTGAGGTCTTCATGCACATGCTTCTTTCTACCTGTTTGATGCCCATATTCACTTGGCTAGTTCCTATTGTTGGTTTCAGATGAAACATCTTTCTACCAGAACCTGTTCCTTGATCATCCAAATCAAAGGAAATATCCAAACAATACTCCCATTGGCCTTTGGAGCTATCAGAGTCCTATCAGTGGAGTTATCCTGACTGGAGTAAGTAAAACCCATCCTCCTCCTGCTTATTTGTCGAGGGTAGGCATTGGATGACACAGTCTTTTCTATCACTACTGGATCCCTGCGTTCAGCACAATGAACCTACTGAGCATTCAATAGGAAGTAATTCAATAAGTAAGTAAACTTCATCCAGGAGAATCGCTCATGAAACAGACAAAATTCCAGGAAAGGACCTTGTTACTACCAGTAGATCCAAGAATGAGTGGCAGGAATAAAATCACAAAGACTAAGATTTAAAAACATTTCCTTAAACAGTTGGAGAATTGGACAGAGAAGAATGTACGTCACAGAGGCAAGATGGCCCTATGCAGTCTTTCATGACAAGCTGACTTCCTAAAAAGCTCAATATGAGATTAATTTTAAAGAAAACTTTTGAGACTAGGTGTGAAAGCTAGATAATTTGAATAAAAACAAGATGTATTTGATGCGGAGACATCATATTTTTCCCTGTTGAGGCCAGATTTGTTGCAGAGCCCAGGCCAGTTTTGTTAATGACACTGGAAGCCCAGTTTGCCAACACTGAGATCAGTTGCCGTCACTGAAATCTATTCGGCTGTGTGGTAATCTTCTAGCTCCTTATATTGCACTGAGAGATAATTAAGGAATAATCTCTAAGGGAAATCTTTACATTTACACACCACCCCCCCAGTATTCAACTATAGTTCACTTTCTACTACATCTCCAAAATTTGTGAATAAGAGCATTATACATGATTTTTTTTTTTATTTAGAAGGTAAATGTGCATCCAACATGTTTAGCTTTATTTTGTCAGCTTCTCAAGTAGGTCTGTACAACTTGTATGGACAATAGGGCTATAGGAATTATGATATTGTGTGAAGAAGGGTTGCTATCAAAAGATAGTGCAAAACAAATACTGTTTCTCTCTCTCTGGGAAAAGGGTGCCCCCGTTACAACCGGCACAAAGCATCTCAGCTTGCCGTAGAGGCCTCATTGACATTCCCCCAGCTAATCTACTTTAACTTCAAAGTTTTCTTGTTGTTAGCATCAAGTACAACATTATCTTGATAACTTTAATTTCCTTTCCAAAACATCTTAAGTTAAAGGAACAAATAGAGGAAGTAATTTTCCATCCACATGACTAGAGCAATAGAGACTAGATAGGAGTTCAATAAAACCTCTATAGTTTTTGTAATAAGATTAAATCAGCTCTTGATTGAAGTTCACAAGGCACTACTTGCCAAATCATATTAGGCCCTTGGCAATTGCCACCATTTTAAGGGAAAGGGCTATTACCGAAGGCTATTTTCCCATATTACAAATGCGGCTCTTTGATGAATCCTAAGTGCTCCCAAATATCTCAATGGACATCTTCGAGAGATGAAATCATTTTTCTAGTGGTAGGATGGTTGGTTGTCAATTTTCCTGTAAGTTTTATAAAGAGTTGTTAATTTTTTTAAAAATTGTAACACTAATAAAAATAACCCAGTGCTAATTCCAATAATTTTCTAAATATTAACTAGGCCCTTCTCCTTCAGAGGTTCTTATTAGACGAGCATTGCTCATTTTCTTTAAGCAATACATTTCTGTCTATAGAATCTAAATTGTTTTCTGAACTAAGCAAAGGTTAGTGTTTGTTATTATTCACTGATTAATGTAATATTGATATCCTTACATATGGAATATATACATTTTATCTACTAGTGTCTATCCTTATTTTTATAAATAATCTTTTAAAATTGCCACCATTAGGCAAGAGACTCACCTGAGCCCAAGAGTTGGAGGTTGCTGTGAGCTGTGTGACGCCACGGCACTCTACCAAGGAAGAAAGTGAGACTCTGTCTCTAGAAAATAATAAAAAATAAAAAATAAAATTGCCAGCATGAAATTCACATCACCTGGTAATGATAAATTAAAAACAAAACTCTAGGCTGGTCCAAAATGCCATATATTTTAAAAGCATTGTTACTTTAGGTAGCATTTCATTTTTTTATAAAACCCTCCCTATTATTTCTGAAGTGAAATAATACTAAATGTTTCTTTGTATGAATAGAAAAAGTAACATTGTATCTCTTTAAAGGCCATTCAGGCCAGTATTTATTTGCAGTTCAATTATTTTATCTAGAGATTCTGATACATAGAGCAAGTTTACATTTGACCACAAATGAAATATTCATAATAGACAATGTTTCAAAATTTTTCACTTAAAAATCAGATAACATTTTTGTCATTGACAAGTTTGAAGCTGTATGCAAATCGCAACTAACAGATAATGAAGGATTACTGTACATTTTTAAATGTTTCATTTGCTTTAATTAGAGTTCTTTGTTAGAAATTTGGCCAATTTGTAAAGATAATCTCCATTTGTGAGAAAGAACACGAAACACAGATAGCAGTAAAGATAGGGAACAGCTTTGATTTTTGGCAGAAGTTGGGAGTCCAGAACTTTGTAATCAATCTTGCCCTGCTGTGTAATATTGTATTTCTCTTTTCTCTGTGTTGAAGATCGCACATTCTTGGTGTCTGGGCTTATGCTGTGCAACTTCTACTTGAAGGAAGGAAGCATCAGTGTGATGCTTTGGGACTTTCACACCAATTTAGGTGGCAGTGACAATGACAAATTTATGGCATGTTCAGCATAGAGAAACTCAGTTGAGGAGCAGAGGTCCAATCACAAGTAACAAGCTGCTCGGGGCTTCAGAGAAACCATCCTTTTGACTATGTGGCAACCAGTTAGGGTGAATAGAATTGTCCTGTAGGGGACATTACCCCTGTTTTCTTACATGCTGACTCAAGATTTTTTGCGATGGTTCAATGGCTTTTAAGATACATCTTCAGTAAGATAATAACTAGACATAATGTCAAGTTTAAACACGTGTGTCCCACCATTCTTGTCATCACCAGCTGGCTTTGTGACAGGGGCAAAGGACACCTCCTTTTTTCTTCAATCTTGGATTTAACTGCTGAATACTTCCCCTTGCAAATGACCTTCCTTGGATCTGAAGTATGCAAATTCCTCTGAATAGCACAGGTCTGAACTGTAGTGGGTCTTGCCCTGTTGGGTATTTTGGCCGCAGGTTGTTCTTCTTTACCTTACCACTGACATCATCTCTCTTTGCTTCAGGTTTCTCCTCTATAGTGTCTGAATTCTTGGATTTTTCATCATCATCTTGGAAGATGGGAGAATGAACATAATTTTCATAATCTTTTTCTCTTTCTTACAATTATGAGTAATTAGATATTTGAATAGCACAATGTTAATCAATAATATTCTTCTAGTTTTCTTTTTCTTAGTTAAAATTATAAGTAAGACATATTCTATACAGCCAAGACTTGACTTCTAGATTAATTCACTTTATTTTAAATTGCTGCTGTCCAATAACAAGTATGTCTTCCCATAAGGCTCTAACTGCCTATGTGAAAGAACCCAACCTAAGGAAGAGATGTGGTTAAAAAAAAAAAAAGTTTGCAAATTAGAACTAGGGTTTTTTCTTTACCACCTTTAGTTAATGCTTATGCATTTCTTACAATTCAGATCGTTAAAATTCTCCCCAGTGTTTTTTGGAACCAACAGTTGTGAGCATACTGTCTGTGTTGCAAGCAAACATTCAACGCACATTTCTATTTTAATAAAAATCTTGATATGCTCTTTATCATGTATATGCTACATAAAATAAATGGGCTTTTCTAGGATCCCTCTTCTCATTACTATTTCTAAGGAACAGGATTTCCAATGAATGATGGAGTTGAATGTGCTGCTATTTATTTCCCATGAGAGTTTGCAGAAAACACAGAAAGGGCATCAGACATAACTGGTGCTTATAGTACTTGGAAAGTTTGTGATGAAATTAAAGATTGTAAAATGAGTTAATTGACAAAGTTGTTATGACACTGAGTTTGCATTTTATTTTTTAAATACACACAAAGAGGACGTACATATATGAGATGGTCATGAGATTGATATTTGTCCCAGCAGTACCTGAAGGAGTGCATTTTCTCCATGTTATCTTAGACGTGACTTATTACCATGTGTCCAGAAAATTTTAAGAACAGATAAACATAATTAGTATTTTAGTAACTGAAAAAAATACACATGTACTTTACTAGTCACAATAAGCCAATTAAGGAAAAGACAATTTATCATTCTTTGCTATATGTGTGCCATCCCTGCACAAACATTTGTTGAAAGAAACCGATTTTCAAATAATTACACTTGAAACTAAAATACAGGGTGGACATAAAGTTCACGTGCAATTTCAAGTTACAACTGTTTTAAATTCCACACAAATGTTATGTCCGCCCTGTATAAAGAATAAAAGTTAATGCTTACAGTACGATTCAAAAGATTCTACTAAATTCAAATCTTAAGCACTTCTATGCAATCTAAATAGATTCTTTGATACCTTGAGCAAAAGCACTTAAAAAATTCCATTTTTAACTTGTTTATATGCTCTTGGCCTCTTTCTTGAGAATCTATAATTCAGAAATAATTACAGTTTTAAATTTGTTTTAGAACCATGAGGAAAGGAGTTCCATTTTTATTCTGAATTCCCAGGTCTACCCACATCTAAACTGTGTCCCCAACACAAGTTAAGGACCATCGGGGTCACTTTCTTTTATTTGAGACGAAGTCTCACTTTGTCACCCTAGATAGAGTGTTGTGGCATCATAACTCACAACAACCTGAAGCTCTTGGGTTCAATCGATTCTCTTGCCTCAGCCTCTCAAGTAGCTGGGACTACAGGCTCCCACCACATGCCCAGTTATTTTTAGAGATGGGGTCTCACTCTGGCTCTGGCTGGTTTTGAACCTGCGAGCTCAGGCAATCCACCCACATTGGCCTCACTGAGTGCTGGGATTACAGGCCTGAGCCACCCGGCTGGGCCACTTATTCATAAGGCTTTTAAGGCCCCAAGGCCTGTCATCCATGGAGCCTGAAGAAAGATGGAATGGTACAACAGAAAGAGCCACCGCCTTTGAGCATAGGTGAACATCTTTGCCCTGACACTTAGTAGATACGTGAATTGTACTGGTTAGCCAACCACAGAATTGCAAGGTCAATTATCCTTGGCCCATCATATTGATGGCTCTACACAGTGAACGAATGTGCATAAATTGCATTTCTACTCAGTGCTCTGCATTTTTGTTAGGCCAGAGTTTTATTCATGCTTCCATAAAGCAGCTCTCTTAGTCATGAGATGAAAATATGACATGAAATTTAGCAGTTGTGAACACGTATCAGAAAAAATGGCAATCAGAAGAGGAAATACATAGACTATATCACAAGAACTAAGTAGCCCAGAAATACGGGTTAGTGAGACTAGCTTTGCAGCCTTCCTGGTCCAAGTGAATTTAACTATCATGAGAAATTTCTGGGAAACATTTTCTGTGACATATAATATTCCATCTTGCATTTGTTAAAAAAAAAAAAACAATTAACTTCTAACACACCAAGTTTAAGCTCTGGGATAAGCTTAAAACAGAGAGATCTTTAAACTGAAAGATCCAAAATCTTTACACAATTTCCATTATTAAAAGGCACAATAACAAGGAACATCTTTTAAAAAATGCAAAAAACAGTAGCAGTAGCCATATTTATTTTTCTGCCAGGTAAGCACCAATAATACTTCAAAAGCAAATTTTGAATGATAGCTCTAATCTATGATGGGTTACATGGCCAATATTCTTTTGAATGAAATTAGCTTAGGTATGGAGGCAGGATTTACAAAACAAAAAAAGAGAGAGAGAGAGGGAGAACCATATAATATGAAGTCATATAAACCCAACATCCCAGAGACAGTGGCTGACCATGGCTTAGCTATGTGTCAAGAATATTGGCATGTGCATTTTTTTCCAAATGCTTTAAAGAAGGCAAACAGCTTTTTTTTCTTTTTTTTTTTTTGAGACAGAGCCTCAAGCTGTCCCCCTGGGTAGAGTGCCGTGGCATTACAGCTCACAGCAACCTCCAACTCCTGGGCTCAAGCAAGTCTCTTGCCTCCACCTCCCAAGTAGCTGGGCCCACAGGCGAGGCAAACAGTTTTATCAGTAAAATATAGACAAGACAAAACTTCATGCTATGTTCTTCATTTTGTTAGTTAGGAAAATGAAGGAGTACTCAAATAAGATCATTCCCTCACCCCCCACAAAAAAATGGTTCTAGAAGGTATTCATCTTCTTATTTGTGAGTCTAGCCCAAAAGTTAAGTCTAGTCATAATTAGATTAACATATACTTTCAATGTCAGAATAAATCTAGCAAGTGTAAACCAGTAAAAATGCGTTAAGCTTCAGTTGTATTCCATCAGCAATGGAATGGAGTTACAAGGCAGGCTGGATCCTTTAAACCAGTAAGAGCATAAACTGTCACTGAGGAAATCACTGCATTAAACTGAAAGCGTTGTCATATTTGGCAGAAATTTTTTTTTAATCTTAGGTGCATTTATTTTAGGTCATTTGTTTTATTTTGGAAAATTGAAATTTGTCACTAGCATATGTAACCATCAGGTGAATTGTTGCATTTCTAATAATGTGCATGACTTAGACACATTTGATAAAGTCATTGGACTTGAGTAGAGAATCACTATTTTTTTGTTTGTTTGTTTGTTTTTGTTTTGCAGTTTTTGGCTGGGGCCGGGTTTGAACCCACCACCTCTGGTACATGGGGCCAGTGCCCTACTCCTTTGAGCCACAGGCACTGCCCAAGAATCACTATATTTAATTGAGCACAGTTTGCTCCCAAGAGTCACTTCAATTGCTTTTAATTTTACTTAAGTGCAACCCTCCCCCCTCAACTTTGGTGTGTGTTAGTTGCTCTTAATGTGATTTCGAACTGTAAATGGCTCAGCATATTGGTAACTTAATTCTCGAGGTCATTCCGTGTACGATATCAGTGAAGTAAACAAGGTGAAGGGGAGATGGGCATTTGGCTTGAACAGGTTTTCATTAAATGGGGTGCTGGGTTAACATGAATCTTTCCTGAGAGAATAGTTCATGGACGATATAGTTCGTCAACACTATTAATTTATTTGTACTTTACCAAATGTTTCCTTTATATCTATATAATTTTTATCAGCATGAAGATTTTACTACTAGTGTTTGTACATATTTTAGTGGAATAGAATTTTGGCCAAGAGTTTTCATTACCACGTCATGGGCACAAACACAAATGCCAATAGGGATGAGGTAGGTTCCATAAGGGGCAAAAATGGCTCATTGTAAAACACTAAAAAAGAACGGAACTATGAAGGCCTGGGGAGAGCATCCAAGGAGACCAGCAGTTGCTCACTCTTAGCCCATAACCATGTCCTATCAAGTTAAACAAAATATGTCTCTAGCCTGACTTCAGTCTCAATGGCTATCAGTTTGCAATGCTTGTTTTAGAGATCAGTTTCTGGAGGGTTGATTATGTAACATAAACCAAAATAGGCTAGTGTTTGCTATGAGGTTGAAAAGAAGGAAGATACACTATCCTCCTGAGGACAGGCTTCATGGATGTATGACCTATACTGTCCCAAGGAGCCCCTTGAATAAAGGGACCCCATGCTTGGTTGAATGTTATTGGTCTATTATTGTTACCTTGAAACTCTTTACTGTTTTTGAACAAGGGGCCCCACAGACTCATTTTACACAGGGTGCAGCAAATTGCCTACCTGCTTCTGATCCTGTTCAAGGTAAAATCTGAAGCATTTTTCTCCTGAATGAGTTAATACACTTCTCTGCAGACTTAATTAACTATTGAGGAGTGTTAGAAAAAGAGGGATTAATATGCCATCAATTTGCTCAACTGGGTTTCCGTAAATACAGCCACTTTCCTCTCTATTCCATTACTCTCTGCACTCCCTGCCTGCTAAGAGAAGGCAACCTGGCCGGATTCGTCAAATAAAGAGAGTAAGTTAGGAAGTCAGCAGATCTAGCTTTAAAATCATTTGCTTGGTTTGTTAAAAGATTTAAGGATTTTCCAAAGAGAAGGCCAGAGGCCTCCTTTCTTTCCTTGGAATTGAACATAAAAATGAACAAGATTTCAAAAATAGATCAATAATAATGATACATAGGGTTTTCCTCCTCTGGAGGTTGTTTCTTATTTGTATGTGAAATAAAGGATCGTTTCAATTTGTCATTAGAATTGGCCATCACAAATGATTTACACCCAATATCTGGTTTTAGAGTCATCTCCCTGCAACATTGGAGTGAAGTACAGCCCAGAGTTCTCTGGTGTTCACTAAAAAGCCATCTAACCTTTTTGTAGATCCCTAGATACCTGTAATCCACCTATTTCCAGCTCATAGAAAAAAGTACGAGCATTTAAATCTTGGGAGCAGAACTCTTAGCTGGATTAATTTATTTTTCCCACCCATCAATGCTTCAGATTTATACCCGCTTTCGCATCGTGTTTGAGGCCAGCACGCCTTGCTTTGCTGTTGTGCAGGTATGACTAAGTGCTGTCTTGTTCCACTGAATAGGGCATCATTCGTCTTGGGTTCTACAGGCTGGCTGCATACATGACAGCACACAGTGACAGTAATTTGCACTGATCTGCCCCCACTGCTAGTCCTGCTGCTACAAATAGCAATTGATTATTATGCTGTAGTGTTATTGACTGTCACTATGAACACAAGCTTTATTTCATTTTTAAAGTAACAGGCTGCAGATTTGTTGAGTATAAGAGCAAAACAGGGAAATATTCATTTCAAAGAATTATTTGCAGTCACAAACGTAACTTTAAATCCTGGTCATAAAACATTTACTTTACTTTACTTTAAATCATAGTAAACAAAAACTTTATTATGGTATTTATTTTAGTGTAATATAAATAAATAACATCCAAAAGCCATAAGAAAATCAGTATAAAACTGAAATACTTTTCCTATTCCCAATTTAGGAGAGCTATGCACAGAAAATGACTAGGTAACTTTTTTTTCTTCTCTGCTCCCCTTTTAAATGTTCTCCCAGTTCAAAAAAAAAGTTGGAAATCTTCATACACGTATATTTCTTGACCTCTCTGGTATTTGAAACTTCTTAGCTCTTGTGGGGCCCTGAAGTATCTTAACCTTTTTATACTTTCCTCTCCAGAAACCGCCCAGGGCAGGTGCTTGGGGTTTAGAACTACTATTATGCAGATTTGTAGAGATAATATTTACTGGTATTACATAGGTGGCAGATATATTTTAATTTATAAATGTGTGCCTTCCCAAACTGCACGTCTGACTTTCTGAATGCTTTAAAGGACATGACCAGGCATCAGAACTGATTTATTTGATCATGCTGTGCCGTCGTGAAACTTACAGACTCAGCTACTGCAGCAAGCATGCCATGCCTGTCTCACATTAGACGCTTGAGTTGTATGTAACACAGAGTTCAGAAAACAAAGTTAAAAACCAAACTACACAAAACCTCAGGGATCTTAATTGCCTATTCCCTGCAAACAGCCCTGGTCCTTCTGAAGCCTACACAGGGGTACACAGAGCTCACAATGGATTCTTCAAGGTCGTTAATGACTGGCGTAACCAACTGTGAGTTCTTACAGGTGGGGACAGAGAAGAGACATTGACATCCCATCCTGCTATTTAGTTTGGGTGTCTTCATTACTTGTTTCTGAAATGCTTTATTTTATTAAAAAAAAATAGGTAGAACTCTTTCATCTAATCAGAGGTAGCTGAAACAATATATTTAAATTCAATATATATTTTTGAACAGCAATACATTCCTTGGCCTGAAGTACACTGTTGAAAGGATGGCCCAGCTATATGTGGCTAGCAAGCAATTTTGCCTTCCCTCCTTTCCATTTTGAGACCACTCAGTGTTTAAAAATCTGCCAAATCCAAGTTTTTAAAGCATATGTCTGCTATAATTGTCATTATCTATAGATGATCTAACTTTTCTCCATGCTAGCAAAGGAGGAAAAGGATGCAGAGGAATTCTAAACGGGAGTAGAGAGACTCAGTCCCGTGCTTTGCTTTAGATTTGAGATAATCTATTTTAAACAATGTTTGAAACCTGTTTAGACATAGGCAAGGTGTAAGCCATAAGTGAGTAATAGAAATTATCATGTATTTTGGGTAGATTAAGGCTGTCAGGTATTACTAAAAAGTATTTCCAGGAAATATCTTGAAAGGTAGAACTGCCATTACTATAACATGTGCGGCTTTCCAAGAGAACCACGGAAACAATATACTGTCCAAATACTTGCCTTTCAAAAGGTCTATCCATCCCTCCTCGATATTCACCTGGAAAAGAAAACGGGAGGTAATATTCATTCCCAGCCATGTCAAAATTAAATCAATGCTAACCAGCTACGTATTTATCACTTAGCATTATTTTTCTTTCTCTCTCTCTATGACTCCCTGCATTGTTGTAATTCCATCAAATAGTCATTTGCTTTCTTATGGTAATAATCCCTTCACATTCCTTCCTTTCATCTGTATCCTTGTGTGCTATTTGTTGTTCTGCTAAATCCCTATTATAGAGGCCTATGAGTTCCAAGAGCTTGATGAATAATTGGAAATGTTTTATTCCCCAGCTTCAAAAAAGTGCTAGAAGTAATTATAAGCAAACATCTTCTGTAGTGTCCCGTATCAATCCACCCTTGCTTTATGTCGTTGGTACTTTAGATAGAGAAGGAAGCGGGGAGATCGTGGTTGCTAGCTCTCGCAGCAAACAGCAGACAGATGTTTCAGTTTCCCTGGCTTTTTCTTCTGTCTTCTCTGTTCTTTCCGGCAGCTTGGGCTATTCACTTCAATACGTTCCACAGTTAGTGAAGCCTATAATCTCACAAGGTACAGTTAATTATTGATCAATCAAAATGAACTTCATAATCCTTTTGGCAACTCGTGCTGTACTTGAACTTCTCTCTTGCCCATAAAATAGCTTAATGGTCTTCAGTATAATGAACATGAAGGATATGAACTAACATTCAGAGAAGGACTCAAATCCTACCTTTCCTGCTCATGCCAATTTAGGGCCGTTCTTCACAGCATACTATATTCTCCTTATTTTTCTTCAGCTCCTCAGCTAAAGAGAAAATCCTTTCTTCCACCCTTATCCCAACCCTACAGAGCTTTCATACCTTCTCCAAAAATTTAACTCCATTTAAAATATTTAGTTAATACTGAATATTTTTTCTATTTATTTTCCCCTACATAAATCAACTTCATCAGACAATAAAGTAGCTCTCATAAGCTACTGAGTTGTGTTTTCAGTATGACAATGTACTTATTTTCCTGAAACGTCAATTAGCCTATATAGAAAATGAAGCAGGTGTGTATCAAAGCATAATGACTCCCTCCTCTTAGTGACAATGGAGACTATGGGGGAAACTCCCCACACCCTGGTAGTTCCCAAGTGCTATGTGTACAGAAGGTTATTATAGCTGGTTGCCAGCCACTGGTTCGGTCACCATTTATTGAGAGTCTACTAGGGGCCAGGGAGACACACAGAGCTAGAGATCACAGTATGAGTATTGTTATACCTCATAAAGATAAAATGGATTTTGGCTGTGGGGAGAAGAGGGGCTGAGTGGGAATGAGAAATTATTAATACATGGGAAATCAAGTTTACTTAGTCTGCTGAGGAATGGTTTCATCCTCCAGAAACATATTCGTTCTATGAGGCAGGCAGTCTTCAGTCCATCTGTGCACCAAGGTGGAGTGCCCCCCTTGTTTGAGGCACTAAACTCGCTATTATACCAAGATGAAAGAATCATGGCTTCTCCCTGCAGGGTCTATACCGTGTGTGTCAGGCTACAGAAGTGAAGACGACCCACAAGCCCACAAGCTGCATGGTTTCCATCTGGGAAGCTCAATTCTAGGGCTGCCCCCTGGCTTCTCGTGAGATGAGTGTGTGTGCTTTTGCTTTTATGTAAGTACTAACAAGCAAACAGAAATGGAAAAGATTTAAGGTAGCTCCAGTGAGTATCTCATCCATGTAGATAAATGAGGCTAGTCCAGATGGGTACAAAGTGATAGATTGAAGAGTCATAAAGAAAGGTACAGATGAAACGCTTCAAAAGGAAAGACCATTTGTGACTGGGAAATCAGGAAATATTTTCAGATTTTATGGCCAATTTCACCAAACGCGGATAAATGGAAGAAGAGCTGATGGTAAGCAAGAAGAGAGGGAGCCTGAAGCCCAGGCCCAGTGACAGGAAACATGAGCGTGTGTATTTAAAGTTCATTCGGCTTCACTGAAGGTGTACCAGGTCTCACCGACTTGTTCCTCAAAATGGTGATGCATTCGATAAGTACACAAACAAGGGTGGGCTTGAGACCCAATATGTCCAAGCAGGAGCTTATTTCCCCTCAAAATGTACTCCAGTAATTTTCTGAGAGATGCTACCTCCCTCAAGGGAAGGGTGTCTCATTCTCTTTCGCCCTGGCCAGAGTGTCCTGTCCCTGTTGTGGCTGCTGCCCATCTGCCGTGCACCTAGGGCATGGGCAGGAACTCCCTTCGCCACTCATCCTTGGTGTGGCACATGCTGTCTCCTGACTTCTTCACTGAAAAGCAACTCATCTCAACTTTTCACAATGTTTGAAGATAATGACAAGGGAAGTCAGCGTGTGGTAAGCACTGCTGCCATTGACGGCCTCACTGGGAGGCACAGGCGTGGACTCGCTCTTGGGGTCCTATGCTCATTAGCCTTCTTGGCCGGACCCCAGCATTTCTACAGGTGACAGAATCTGATGCAACGCCATGCCCTAGAGCAGTGGTTCTCAACCTGTGGGTTGTGACCCCTTTGGGGGTCTCCTGCATGGCAGATATTTACATTACTGTTCATAACAGTAGCAAAATTACAGTTATGAAGTAGCAGCGAAAATAGTTTTATGATTGGGGGTCACCACAACATAAGGAACTGTATTAAAGGGTCACAGCATTAGGAAGGTTGAGAACCACTGCCCTAGAGAGTGCTACTGTATCTGAACCTTGACATCTTGACCAGCCTTCAAAGACCTGAAAAAGCAGACCTAATTATTTCCTCTCTCAAAGCAGGCCAGAGAACTACTTTAGCTTTACCTCTTCCCAGGACGATTGCCAGGCAGGATCCTTGACGTACTCTTCACCTTCGCCACATGGGCATTTAATCCTAACGGGAACCTTAGGTTCCAAGGTAGATATCCAACCAACCAGAAGCTGCAGAATATCTAATATGAAGCTAAGGAAACCTACGTTTTTACAGCCTTTTCCAAAATTCAGTATTTTTGGTATTTTTTTTCCTTAAAGAGGGATACTCAAATTGTATGAGTTTCATACCCTCCACAGCCTAGATCTGACCCTTCTAAACAGAAGAGCGTTTTAGAGTTTTCATCTTAAGTCACACCCACTGTGAAAGCTCCCTCACTCCACCTCCAGCCCAGCCCCTCTCCTGTGCTCAGCCTCCTTTCTCAGATCCCCTCTTCTGTCCTCTGTCTTTAAGTTCTTATCACCTGCAGGATTGATCAAGAAAAACCTGGACATGAGTGTGTGCATGCACCTGTGAACACACACACACCCAGACGCACACCAGGATTCTCACAGTCTCCTAGATTCACAACACAGACAGACAAGCACATGGAGAATGTGCACCAAAACATAACCTTCTCCCTCAGCCTCCTTTGTCAATATTATGCAGGTATTTCTGAAGAGTTTGATTATTTTGCTTCTGCCTAAAGAAATGACCCATTCAGACAGATTTCTTTAACAACTAAAAAAATAATAATAATAACACCACCACCACTGGTAGCTGTCACCTCCTATGTGACAACTTCTGCCTTTGGACAGTTAGGGCTCTTGACTGTCAGACACTTCCCCTGGCCTCTGGAGGGGATGAGCAGTTCAGGGGGGTTTCTGCAGGGCAGTAGGCATCTGAACTTTGTTCCCTGTTTTCGGAAAGTTGGAGAAAAAAGCTTTAACAATGTTAACCATGAGCACGCTTCCTGTCAGGGGGGCAGAACAAGAAAGATTATACCTCCCTCAGTTTGGGGGGGTATTTTTTGTTTGTTTATTTTCTAGCCTAGGTCCCTCTAGGCCAGTGGTTATCCTGTCTCGACCCACAGGAACTGTATTAAAGGGCTGCGGCATTAGGAAGGTTGAGAACCACTGCTTGAGGCCCGGGACAAATAAGCTTCTATGGAAGGGAGTGGCTGAGTCTCTTTTCATACTTACAGCAAAAATCCCACACCACTTCTGTCCCACTTCTGTCCAAAGGAGAGTGAGCTCTCTGACTCTGCTCAGATGCATCCCATGGCTCCTTCTTCCTCCTAGTGAATTGCAGTGACATCTTCCCTTCCAGGCTTCACATAAGGCAAACATAATATGACCATTTATTCAATTGACTAATTACATTTTCAATGGTATGATCAAAACCAATAGGGCTGTTCAGAGAGAGGGTGTGTCTCACGTGTCTCAGACACTACTGTCTGCCTGCTACAGAGGTGAGGTGTGCCTTCAGTTAGAAGCCCGAGGTTGTAGGAAGGCCCTGAGCTGTAAACCCAGACACACCTACCTGCCTGGGACTCTCCAGCTGATTACATTCTGACCCTTGATCTCCTCTTCTACAACCTTCCTCCTCCCACAGTTATCAGGGAGATTAACTGAAATACCATGTTTAAAGCTCTTGATACTTAATGCACAGTAAATATTTACTTCCGTAAAGTTTTAAAACTGGGGAAGATAATGCTTGAGAAGATTTGTTTGGGTTAAATGGACTTTTAATTCTCTTGCCTATGGTTTATTAGTCTAAAGGTAGAAAAATTTAAATTAATACGCAAGTGAAAAGGTCTCTTCTGCAAACTCATTTTATATAACATCTTGTCTTGTCAAATGCAGGAAAAAAACTATACCCTATGTGATGACTCTGGAAAACGTCAAAGTATGTTTTAAATAAATATATTTGTACATAGTTTAAAAAACAAAATTCAAAGATCAAACAAATATATAATATAGATACGTGTGTGTGTATATATATATATAAATTTATATGTCCTTTCCTTCTTCATAGGCAACCACACCCTTTAGTCATTTCATAAGAGCAGGAAAAATCAGGAGAGATATTTTTAAGACTAACTTATGATGTCATTAGGGAATTTTCAATAACTATATGTGCAGACCTACATTTTTGACAACTTATCTCCTGGTATTAAGAACGTCATATAAAAATGTACACAGAAATGATAGTCAAATACTTACCACGTTAGACATGGGATTTAGAAAATATGCAGACAATTACCAGAGAAGAGGATGGTATTTGCAGAGGAGCTGAGTTCTCCTCCAACTTCTCCCACATACACCTTGTACTTTCACAATGAAAACTTCCTCTAAAGCAAGGGTCTACAAACTTTTTCTGTAAAGGCTCAGATGGTAGGTGATTTAGACTTTGCAGGACACATGGCTGCTATTGCAACTATTCATCACTACCACTATCACGGGAAAGCAACCACAGACAGCACTCTGAACAAACAGGTGTGGCTGTGGTCCAATAAAACTTTATTTTCACAACAGATGCAGAATTTCATTCATGGTCCGTAGTTTGCCAAGCAGTTTTCCACAGTCACATATGACAAAAAAAAGAACACAAAGCAAGGATAAAAGAACCCACAGGAGGTGGTGACAAAGATAAAGAAAGTGAGAAGTATTACGAAATAAAAATAAAGTTGTGGTGAGGAATAGTTTTTGTTTTTGTTTTTTTTTACATATTTGTTTCTATGACTTTATGACAGAAAACCTCCATTATAAGATTCAACACTAGGTCTCTTGATGCTGGTTAATTCGTTTAATTTAGGAATTTATGATTTACGTGATAGAATATATTATTTCTAAACCTCAGGGTTTGCGTACTTCTAGTCTGACATCACTGAAGTTTCCTCATGTAATCCCAAGAGTTTCGCTGCAAGTTTAACCACTAAGATATCAGCAAACTGAAAAAGTTCCATGTTTCAGAGCAGAGATAAATAAGCATTTTATCCCAGCCCCTTTCTCAGTCAGCTTTAAGTTACCGCCATAAACTTCATGAAACTCACATGAAAAGACACATTTGTGCATAATGCCACTGAGTTCGTGTTATTTAAATCTGGAGCCTGAGCTCTGTGGATTCCTGGTGAAACAACTTTGGCAAATAGAAAAATAAACTTTGCCTCAGTGGAAGATTACTCAGGGAGGCCCAGTGGACATTTCACAGCAGTAAAATCCATGCAAAATGAATTTGGACAAGAATAGTCTGTCTAAGATATCAATTTGCCCAAATAATATATTTATGGACTATTATTACATCTAGGGAGAAAAACCACTAGATTGAAACTGTAAAATCTCACTGATAAAAATGATCCATTCTCAAATGTCAACCAACATTAAAAGGGAGAATTTGACACTTTTAAATAAAAAATGATGCACAAATTACATAAGAAATCTATGGAGACTCCTTCAGGTCTTTTTTCTTGCTCCATCCTGCTCTAAAACACGCACTAACCCTTTTCCAATTGGAGAGGTTTAATCTATGTGTATAAGGGGACTTGGAGGCAGCGCCTTCTCTCTCTTCCTGGAGGCCTGTGTGCAAAGCTTTTTTCAGATATTGATTGCGAAAGTGATATCACACCAGAAGGTACATTGATATGGTGTCGGGTAAAAGAAAACGGCAAAGAATCCTTACAGTCTAATCAGAGCTCTGTCCAAGCCCCACACTCTGATGAAATCCAATCAATAGAGACGATTAAATGACACATACAGAGTCATCAATATTAAATACACTCCATTTCCTGTACAAGATCTGGGTAACACAAAGTGAACAAGATAAAACTTGACTCCACAGGTTTATTTACAGGATCTGAGCTATATTTAAATATGAGCATGGACGTTTGACTCAGGCATCATTTGCCCAACAAATTAATGTGCCAACTGTGCATTTATGAACCCATCATGTTGAATAGACTTTGAAGGTACTATTTATTGAGAGTTTGTTACAAGGCAGCTGATGTGCTAATTGCTTTACAATTATTAGCTCATCTACAAATAGTACCTCATTATTTTTTTAAGGTTGAGGAAACTAAAAGTGAGATGCGTTCAGTGGTATGGAATTGGAAGAGCTGGGAATGCTGCCTGCCTCCAAAAGGGACCCTTGCCACCAGTGTGGCCCAAATCATGGCTAATTGTGCTCTTGGAAAACCCACCTGCTCTCTGGTTTATTATAGTCTCTTTCTGCTGGGAAGTGCAAGGTGTGTACCAAATAATCTTTCTTGATCTAAATGTCTAAGAATCAGTAGTAGCACTATGGTTGACTGCTAGGTACTTAGAACGTGTGAATAATATCACTCCACTAAAAATAGACCTTTTATTGCTGAAAAGAGTGCGTTTTCAAGGCTTGGGAATTTTTTGCTTCTCTTTTTAACAGGGATGACAATCTCAGAAAATAAGCAATGATATTTTTAGGCAAAACTCAGTCTACTTGATTCAGTATGTGTCTCTGGATTCTCAGGTGAGTTTTTTAGAAGATCTGTGCGGTTTAGATTATAGAAAAAAAAAATCC
This sequence comes from Galago senegalensis, assembly GCA_963575145.1. Taxonomy (NCBI): domain Eukaryota; kingdom Metazoa; phylum Chordata; class Mammalia; order Primates; family Galagidae; genus Galago; species Galago senegalensis. The sequence continues at coordinate 37,492 of CAUYTI010056611.1, forward strand.
TGCTCATTTTGGCTACCAACTACTTCTTAAACTCAGGCAACGAGTTTAAACATTTTTTCTCATCAGACTTTCTCACTTTTTTAAACAACAGCAACAAAAACTTATACCACCCATTTATTCAAGCTTTAAAAAGTAATTTAAATACATACATTTTGTATACATTTTTAAAAAACTTAACAAAACACACATCATGCTAACCCGTGCCAGGTCCTGTCTGAAATGTTTCATGAATATTAAGGTATGCAATGCTCACAGCAACCTTTCGAGGTAGGTACCTTGTTCTACCATCATTTCATAAATGCAGAAACTAAGAGAGAAGTTAAGTTAAGTAACTGGCCCAAAATGATCCATCTGGACACATGAATGGAGCCAGGATTTGAAACTGGGCATGTAGCTGTAGAGAATATGCTTAGAGCCATTATACACTCCTGCCCCTCTCAGAATAACTTACAGTTTCTAGGAAGAGGCTTTATAAAGAAGGTAGAAATTTTAAAGAGGCAAAATACAAAGCCTTTTCTGCTAAGGAAAAGATAGGGCAGGAATGTGATAAACATAGAGAAAGTATTTTCCTTGAAGAAAGTCACTGTTAGCACAGTGACTTATTCCTGGAAAAAGCACAGAACAGGCATGGCACAAATTCAACACACGTATGTAAGTTCCCAAACAGTGGGCAGGCAAGTACAAGTTTTTACTACTGTTCACCACTGTGGACACTCCAGACACATAGATGAACATCAGGAAATTCTTTGCCAGAATTCAAAGTACCAGGCAGAACTTCCAGACAGTGGCTTCCTTGAAAGGAAACTTCTATTCATTGATAATTCCTGAAATAATATATTTTTATGTTTTCAGATCCAGATTAAGAATAAAAACTATCTGCTTGTTTATCTTAGTGTTTTAATTACAGCATTACTTATTTAAAGCCCTTTCCTGCCTGTTCTTTGCTTCTGGGCATCATGCCACCAGCCACTCACCTGTGTCCTGTGTCATAGTGACTTTGTTTTTTTAATCTATCTCGGGGTTTATTTTTGGTTTGGGGTGTTTTGTTTTGTTTTGTTTTGGTGTTTTGGGGGGTCTCTTTTCCTCCTCGTAGGTAATCTTCACTGATTTCCTTTGTCTAGTTATACAAAATAACGATGTCAAAGCTTGGAAACTGGTAATTTGGCAATTTTAGACAATCGCCTCATAACCACATTTTAGTACACCTTTGAAGCGGTAGAAGTTCAAAGGCTTTGAAAGGACGACTATTGCTTTGCCTGTTACTATGAGTCATTTGGAGTAATTGGTCTTGTCTGATGTATGTTTTGAACTGAGGAAGTAGAGCTTTATTACCACAATCAGATACAGGTTTTTAGCCAAGGAAGTGGAGTTTTCCTCACAGATGTAGATGCATGCTTGATAAGGCAGAAAACAGACAGATGTGCCTCTCTGCACCAGGGAAGAGGTGTGGAGAAGGAACAAATAAAACAGTTGAGAAAATTCCATGGAGCTAAGGCGAAGTGCTTTTGGAAGCAGTCCTAGTTAGGAAATTTCTCACAAGCAAGCAACTCATAATTTAGATGCAGATTGTAGACTTTAATTTTGATACCAACGTAAACCTACCTATTATCCTCATCATGTTAAAAGTGGGCCGATGAATTGCACAGCAGTCAACTGGGTAAAGAAAATCATCTTTTTAGAAGAATATTAAAGAAAAGTCTTTCTATTTCTCTTTTACAAATAAGATTTCTGAGGTTTACTTTATCGGTTTCTTACAATGAAGTCCACTGCTTCAGAATCTATTTTATGCAAAATAAAAGACAAAAATATTCAACTCAGGCTCAGCACCCACAGCACAGTGGCTACAGCGCCAGCCACATACACCAAGGGTAGTGAGTTCGAACCCTGCCCAGGCCAGCCAGACGACAATGACCACTGCAACCAAAAAATAGCAGGCATTGTGGTAGGCACCTGTAGCCCCAGCTACTTGTGAGGGTGAGGCTAGAGAATCACTTAAGCCTAAGAGTTTGAGGTTGCTGTGAGCTGTGATGTCAATGCAATCTACTGAGGGTGACATAGTGAGATTCTGTCTCAAAAAAAAAGAAAAAGAAAGAAAAACAAAAAAAATTCAACTCACTGGCAACTCCTACGTATGCTATTTCTTTTAATAATTTTCTGTGATAACTTTTGTGATTTTCCATGTATATGTGTGTGTGTGTGTGTGTAAATAAAGGAAGGAATGAAATGACTAATTAAAAATGATTAAAAACAAAGCAAGTATTTACATAAAAATAAGTTTCCCTTGGGTAAAGTATTTATTTTTTTAATTTAAATTTTTATTTATTTATTTATTTATTTTGAGATAAGGTCTTGCTCTGTTTCTCAGGCTAGAGTGTAATGGTATCTGTCTTTATAGCCCACTGCCACCTCCAAATCCTGGGCATGATCCTCTTGCCTCACCCTCCCAGGTAGCTGAGACTACAGCTGCCCACCACCACGCCCAGATCTTTTTTCTAATTATTGTGGAGACAGTGTCTGGCTCTTCCTTGGGCTACCCTTGAACTCTCAGCCTCAAGCCAGCCTCCCAAGTCAGCCTCCCCGGGTGCTAGGACTATAGGTGTAAACCACCAGGCTGGACCTGATTACCTTTCACTTTTTTTTACTTTGAAAATGTTACAGGGATACAAGTATTTGGGGTTACATCTATCAATTTTGTTATGCTTGAGTCAAGGTTATAAAGGTGCCCATCACCCAGATAGTGGTCATTGTACCCGTAGGTAGATTTTAATCCATTCCTCATCCATTTACTACCCCTCCTCCGATTTTCACTGAGTTTTACTTCCCTCTGTGCACTTCTGTGGTCATCAGTTAGTTCCAGTTTAATAGTGAGTACAGATAGTGTTTATTTTTCCATTCTGGTTTCTTTTTTAAAATTTATTTGGGGTTAACGTGAGGATACATATGACTAGGTTTCACTATTTATGTTTGTGAGATAAAGTCTGAGTTGTAGTTGAGCCCTTCAACCAGAAAGTGTGCCATATGCCCCTACATTGTAGCCATAGGGTAGGAACCTACTAAGCTTCTTCCCTCCCCCTTCTTGAATTTAATTGTGTTTTTTTTTCTCCTGTACACCTATACTTGTTGTTGTTGTTGTTGTTGTTGTTGTTAATCTGCTACAGTTTCAGGTTAGTACTGAGTACATGAGATGTTTACTTTTCCATTCCTGATGTACTTTACTCAGGAGAATGTCCTCCAAATCCACCCAGGTAAATACAGAAGAAACAACAGTGTCATCTTTTTTATAGCTGAATAGTATTCTATGGTATACATATACTTAACTTATGCACTGTTGGTGGAATTGCAAACCAGTACAACCTTTTTTGGAAAGAAGTATGGAGAATACTCAAAGAACTAAAGGTAGACCTTCCACTTGACTCTGCAATCCCATTACTAAGTATCTACCTAGAAGGAAAAAAAAATCATTTTGCCATAAGGACATTTGCCCTTGATAGTTTACAGCTATCCAAGTAATCATCAATCCATGAATGAATTAATCAACTGGTTACCTGGCAGGGTACAGTGGCTCATGCCTATAATCCTAGCACTCTGAAGGGTAAGGTGGAGGAATTGCTTGAGTTCTGGAGTTCAAGAGTAGCCCGAACAAGAGTAAGACCCTGTCTCTACTAAAAATAAAAACAACTAACCAGGTCTTGTGATAGGCAGCTGTAGTCCCAGCTATTCTAGAGGCTGAGGCAGGAAAATCTTTTGAGTCCAAGAGTTTCAGGTTGCTATGGTCTATGATGTCATGGCATCCTACCCAGGGCAACAGACTGAGACTATATCTCAAAAATAAATAAATAAATGAGCAACTAGAACACCAGCCACATACACCAGAGCTGGCGGGTTCAAATCTAGCCTGTACCTGCCAAACAATAATGATAACTAGAACCAAAAAATAGCTGGGCATTGTAATAGGTGCCTGTCATCCCAGCTACTTGGGAGGCTGAGGAAAGAGAATTGCTTAAGCCCAAGAGTTTGAGGTTGCTGAGCAACCAGAGACACCAGAGCACTCTACCCAGGACGACAGCTTAAGAATATAATAAATATAATATTATTAGGAACATTATAAATGTAATTAATATTTATTTATAAATAAATAAATAAAATAAAAAATAAATAACACAAAATAAACTAGTTACCTTTTAAAATATTTCTCATGATAGGTTGGGCATTAGGCTAGAAATATGGAGGCATAGATTATAAGATATAAATTTTTTCTTAAGAAATTTATATTCTAGTAGGTAAAAAGACAAACTGTCTCATAATGATAGCAAAAATCAAACAGAATCATGAACAGGGGAGAGCAGACTAAGGGTTCCAAAACATGTTTAGTTAACTACTGGACCTTGATGAAGTCAAGGCCTTGGTATCAGCTCTCCTGCAAAGAAGGAATAACCTAAAAAAGGCACTGAGTCACAGTCTAATTAGAGGTTTAGAGAGAATGAGTTTCAGGGTTAGTAGGGAAAGAAAAAGTGGCGAGAGGAGATGGACCAAAATGGAATCACAGAGATAGGTTGACAGTCATCTGGGGGCAAGTGAGAGGTGGGAGGTTTCAGCAAGATCAGTGAGCAGGTAGAGAATTGAGGAGATACACGAGAGTGATTTTTTAAGCCTAGAATAGATGATAAAAATGTATCAGAGAGGAAAAAGAGAGAGAAAATATTCTGTAGAAGGCTTGCTTCCTTTCAGAGGCATCAGCCATTTTGTTTATGTAACATCATTATTTTGCTGGGTAAAATCTACCCACTTCTTTCCAGATTAAAGCTCTTCAGTATATAACTCCAGGCCCATCAAACTTCCCAAAAGAATGTTTTCAGTATTAGTTGAGAAATGGATTTTAAAATTGTGGAATAATTTCTAAGAGTAGAATGTGAATATTTTGAAGCAATAACTGAGAAAATGACATGAAGGCTGTGTTGACCAGTTTGATGGAAGTATTTCAGATTGCATGTGAAAACCCCACACTGTACCCCAGAAGTGCATTAATGTACATAGATACCATTCAATAAAAACAAATAAATAAAATTGTGGAATAAAATACTAAGTTTCCAGCTTTGGTGACACAAAATATTTTTAAGTTATTTTACTGAGTCTGAACTCTAGGATTTCATACATACAAAAAATATATATTTGGCCAAAAGGTGACAAAGGAAAATATTTTTGTCATGTCTACCCTGACAGGAATATCAAGGGGTTATACCAAATCTGTAAATTATTTGGGGAAAAGTGACATCTTAACAATATTGAGTTTTCTAACCCACAACATAGGGTATCTCTTTATTTTTTTAGGCCCTTTTAGATTTATCAAAGCAACATTTGGAAAATTTAATTGTAAAAGTCTCATATACCTTTGATGATTTTATTCCAAAGCCTATTATTGTTAATGCAATTATATTTTTAATAATTATTAGATAAAATTTTATATTTATTATAAACATAAAATTGATTTTATTTAAGTGACTTTGTATCCTTGGCTTAATAAAACTTATTAATCCCTGCAGTATTTTATAGAACCAGGATGTTCAGTGCCACAGTCATCATCTACAAAGAAAGGCAGTTTTAATTATTCCTTGCAATCATCACACTTTCTATTTATTTTCTGGACTTACTACCCTCATTATAATATCTAACATATTTTTAAATAGAAGTAAAGTAAGATCATTGCCATATTCCACATCTTAGCAGAAAAGCATTCAGTATTTTACCAGTAAAAAAAAAATTGGGGCTTAAGGTAAATGCTCTTTATCCAATTGCAGAAGTTTGTTTCTATTTCTATTTCCAGTTTCCTGAGACCCAAGCCTTCTTTTTTTTCCTTTAATAATGAATCAGTATTGAATTTAATTTAATGCTTTTTCTACATTTTTTAAGACTATCATATCATTTTACTTATTTGTATAATGTGTTAATATGATGCAGTGACCTGATTAATTTATGTCACTAAACCCAACTTGCATTTTGAGACTAAATTCCACTTGATCTTGATGGATATGTATGTATATATAACTATCAAGACATACATATGTGTGTGTGTATATATATATGTATATACAGATATGTACATATGTATATATAGAGAGAGATAAATATATAATATATGTGTAGTACCAAAAAATGTACACACATTTTAAGATAGGAAAAATCTGTATTAAAATTATTATAATATATACCAATAACATTTATTAACTTGTATATTATATCTTATATCTCTTGCAATTGCAGAAGTCAAATGTGACTTAATATTACAATTTTAATACAGTTTATATACAAATATGTGTGTGTATAAATGAGAGAGAAGACATATACACACAACTCTTTTATATATTATATATATTTATTTATTAGTGAGAATGTAAAATAGTACATTTACTGTGGAGATCAGTATGATAGTTACTGAAGTATTTAAATAAATAATTATCATCTTATCCAGCAATTCTACCTTTAGGTATGCACCCAAAATTATTGAAAACAGAGACTCAAAAAATACATGTATTCAGTATTCATAGCAACATTATTCACAACAACTAAATGGTTAAAAAAAAAATCCATATGCCCATGGACAGATACGTGTAGTGGAATAATGTGTGACCTTAAAAAGAAATGAAATTCCAGTACATGCTACAACCTGGATGAATCCTAAAAACAACATGCTAAGTTAAATATGCCAGACAAATAAGTTAAATAAAAAGGAAACAAAGAAACCTTATTGTGTGTTTTTACTTAACATGAGTTACTGAAAATAGTTAAGTTCATAGTGACGGGAAGTAGAACAATGGTTACCACGGGCTGAAGAAGGGTATATTGGGAAGTTACCATTCAATGGTGTAGTTTTAGTTCAGCCTGATGAGAAAATTCTGGAATTGGACCCTAGGGATGTCTGTACAACAGTGTGACTGTTAATGCCAATGAGTTGGATACTTGATAATGGCTAAATTTTATGTTATGTATATTTTAGTACAGGGGAAAAGTAAAACAATAATAAAAATGTTATAATAATTTTTAAAAATTTAATAAGTGGTGGCATCCCTGTTAGAGTGGGTTCCTAAATGACTGTGGAGAACAGACACCTCGAGTCAGCCCATTTTCCTGATCTGCCCAGCCCCCTGGGTACTTCCTGTAGCGTAACCTCGGATCTGGCTGGGACAATGCCCTGAAACTAGTCTCTGAGACTGCGCCACCTATGGAAACCAGCTGGAGAAAATCTCTCAAGTAGGCACCTTGGTTCTTTGATATGTGTGTTTATATCACCCTCAGTTGGGCCCTCAGTCCTTCTTAATCACCTAATTGTCCTTTGTTATATTCCAAAACAAATGCTCATATTGTACAAGTTCCCTAAATTTCAGACTCCCTATCTGTCCTCATCATTACCAACAAAGAACTTTTCCTCTTACTTCTTGAGAAAGTGAAGTGTTTCAGTTAAGAATTTTCTCAAATTCTAAAACATTTCAAATTGTATCTAAAACCAGCACATCGTGCCCCATGATTGCATTCATGTACACAGCTATGATTTAATAAAAAAAAAGAATGATGAGCACAGACATGCTAAATATGTTGACAAATAAAATAGATATTTTCCTCTCAAAAAAATAAATAAATAAAATTTCATTCCCTTTTTTCCACAACTAAGTTATTCCTCTGCTGATTTACCTTTCTATCTCAAATGTCATTTCCCTTCCTTTACAACAATAGCTATTCCATCTATTGCAATGACAATATACTTGGGACTTGCCTAGGCATAATACACTATCGCCACCATTTGAGGTGGGTTCTACTATAATGCACGTATTCTAATTTTACAGATGTGAAAACTTGGGCATAAAGAGCTTTAGGCTACAAGCCCAGGCAAAGTGCTCATAACGAACTCTTTTATACTCAGAGTCTGTTACATTTTCCTTTAGAAAACTCATTGTCTTCAATTTTAGATGTTTGCATTTTCTCTTCCACTGCATTATATTTCTGTCTTACAAACATGTTCTCATTCCTGGGTATCTTTTCAGTGTATACACACACACACTCACAGAATTCCAGCTTCCTTCCAAAGCTACCACCTCTCTCCTTCCATTTTTTTATCTGAAGAGCTGTTTATAATTCTTCACCTCATATTTAGACATTAGCTACGGCTACAATGTGCAACTCTTTGTCCGAAGTCTTCCCCAAGATCACCTGAGCAAAAATCAAATCATCCTAAGGGCATGGACAATAGGGATCTATTTTTACCCCTCTTCTGCTGATCTCTTTAGTTTCCCGCCCTCAGCCTGTTCACCCTTGTTACTCTAACCCTACTTCCACCTGGTTGTCATTCTACCTTTTTAGAACATTCTGTTGATCTATTTTTACTGCCCTCATCTTCTTAAATATTGATGCTCTCTAGAGTACCCTGTTTTTTCTCCTTCTCTTTCTTTCAAATCGCTTTCCCAATATCTACAATTTCGTTGACCTACAAAGATGTCATTGTTGGAAAAGGAGCGTTTGCCTTTTTGTGCACTTGCAAAAGGATGAGAAAGCCTGTCTGGCCAGACTCCCTCTAAGACTAACCTAATCCCTGCTCTTAATTCAACAATTTTAGATTCAGCTAGCACTTATTTGTTGATTGCTATGTTCCAGGAATCGTTCCAAGTGCCATATAAGTTTTAATTCATTTAATCCCCACAATGATCACCTGAAATAGACACTATTATTATCTCTACATGAGAAATGAGAAACTAGAAACCAGAGCTATACAGAAGTTAAGGAACTCACCTAACGATTCCCGGCTAGTAACCATCAAAGCTAGGATTTAAAATAAAGCAGTGTGATTCCAGAGCCGTCCTCTTATCAACTGCACTACATAATGTTTTCGTCAGTCAAAAATGTCCTTGGCAGGACCGTGGCACTAAATGGCCTTATGAACCCTGTCACACCGATTATGCAGAGGCAATGAGTGATCGCAAGCTGGTCACCATTCACCCACTACTGCACAGGTAAGACAGAGGCAGGAGCATTTTGAACTCAATATCCGTTTTGCAAGCTCAGAGGTTATAACTTACCTAACTACTCTTATACACATAAAGGAAAAACAGTGGCATTTAAACTAAGTACCCCATTTGGAATAGGAAAAGAACACTAAAACTCAAAATTGACTTCAGTTCTCTGAGCTGTAGGACACGTTTTTTCTTCCCAGAATACTAGATTGAAAGAGGCATTTAGCTGCCAGATAATTTTCCTTCAAATGCAGATCATATCATAGGCTCCTCTGCATCGAACCCTTCAGTGACCTCCCACCCCACTTAGGATAAAGACTGACACGCTAAGGTCCACGTCCGTCCAAGTAGCAGCTCCTGCCAATTTTCTTCTCTTCCTGTTCACTACGCTCCTTTTACCCTGGCCTTCGTTCTCTCTGCCAGGGACACTAATCTTCCACCTTCTGGCCAGTCCAGACCTTTTTCATCCTTCACATCTCAGCATAAATGTCATTTCCTTAGCAAAGCCTTTCTTGGAACAGAAGTGGTCTCCACACCTCACATTAATGTGAACGGCTACAGGGTGGTTTGTTCAGTCGCTGGTGCACAGCCAATAGGCAATATGTATTTATTTTCCTTCTTCATCCCTTTCCCACCTACATTGACACGCTCACAAACACATAGACCACTACATGGCACCAAACACTTGAAGAAATAAAAGCCCAAAGCAATCTTTGTTGGGTTTCAAATCTATTGACCACATTAAACCTCAGTCTTTGAAACCCCGGAAAATTTTGTAAGGAAGAGAAAGATTACAGACAAGGAGAGAAACAGGGAGCACAGGAGAAAATAAAGACGTTAAGAACAGAAATATTTGCCTCTCAAGGAGAGCTAACAGGCAGCACCAGACCTGGCCTGGGGCTGGTGGACTTATGCAGTGCAGAGGGGCAGCTCTGAAAATGGGTGAACCTGTTCACTGCTTTTGGACACTTCTGCCACTAGTCTGTGTGCCGTAGTGCTGGCGGGACTTTCTTCAGAAATACTTAGCTGCTCTTTCCCAAGTGTTCTGACAAATATGACCGTTCCCTCGTCCCTTACCTTTTCTTGTCTTTCTCTTTTTCCTTGGAAGTTGTAGGATACATGAACATTTAAAACCCAATATTTAGAATTTTATAGTTTGGTTGTATTCTAGCATTTGTATTCTTATTAAAACAATTTAAAGACCTATCCCAGGGCAGATATTTCCTACAGCAATAAGGCTCTGAGATTTTTGTGGTGGCACAGTTCAGATACTCAGGGAGGGATGAGTAGGAGATATTTCTAGCCATGATCCATGAGATGAGTCTGCCTCTCCCTGGAAGTGACTTTATATAAGGACCAACATGCATAGATAGCTGCACAGAGTACTAGTAGGTTTAAAGTGAATTTTGAATGTTCCATTTCAAAGGGGCAGGGATTCCATCTTAGGTGGGTCAACATGCCATCTTATTCCTCCTCTGTGCTCTTCCACCATGTCCACTGGTATGTTTATAACAAATAATTCTGTGTCCTAAGAGGTCAGACCCTAGGATAAGAACTGCCAGGTCATAGAGTGGGTCCGGGGTGGATGCATTATAAAATAAAGGCAAAAAGGGCAGTGCCTGTGGCTCAAAGGAATAGGGCGCCAGCCCCATATGCCGGAGATGGCAGGTTCAAACCCAGCCCTGGCAAAAAACTACACACAAAAAAAATTAATAATAATAATAATAATAATAATAATAAGGGCAAAAATGAGGATGGAGAGGCAAATGAGATCACATAACAGTATTTTGTCTTCAAAAGTGCTTCAGTTGACCTATCTACCAAGCTATTTGAAAAACAAACAAAACTCATGCCCATTTGATCAACACACACATCTTGAAATATTTCTAAGAGTCATAGATTTGAGCCCGAAGGGTTTTTAAGCATCATGCTATGAGTTCAGATCACATTCAGTGAGGATAAAG
>CAUYTI010056614.1:0-10243 GCA_963575145.1 Galago senegalensis
CAGGCGCCCGCCACAACGCCCGGCTATTTTTTGGTTGCAGCCGTCATTGTTGTTTGGTGGGTCCGGGCTGGGGATTCGAACCCACCACCTTAGGTGTACGTGGCTGGCGCCTTAGCCGGTTGAGCTATAGGCGCCGAGCCGGCTTAAGTGATTTTCTTGCCTCCCAAGTAGCTGGAACTATAGGCACCCACCACATGCCCAGCTATTTTTTTGTTGCAGTTGTCTCTGTTGTTTAGCTGGCCTGGGCTGGGTTCAAATCCATCAGACTGGGTGCATATGGTTGGCACTGCAACCACTGCGCTACAGGCGCCAAGCCTAAAGATGCATTTTTTATTTTATTATTATTATTGGCCAGGGCTGGGTTTGAACCTGCCATCTCTGGCATATGGGGCTAGCGCCCTACCCTTTTGAGCCACAGGCACCCCCTAAAGAAGATGCATTTTTTAAACCACAATATCTTTTGGACATTTATCTTTGTTCACATCTGTTTCCTTAGCATAGGTGGAAGTTTTGGAGCAAATGCCATAGGTTTTTTTTTTTTTTGAGACAGAATCTCACTTGGTTACCTGCGGTAGAGTTGCCCTGGCGTCATAGCTCACAGCAAACTCCAACTCTTGGGCTCAAGTGATCCTCTTGCCTCAGCCTCCCAAGTAGCTGGGACTATAGGCACCTACCACAATGCCCAGCTATTTTTTAGAGACGGGATTTTGCTCTTGCTTATGCTGGTCTCGAACTCATTAACTCAGGCAATCCACCTGCCTCGGCCTCCCAGAGCGCTGGCATTACAAACATCAACCACAGCACCTGGCCTTAATGCCATAAAAATGTTAAAGGCTTTTTGGCTCAGCACCTGTAGCTCAAGCAGCTCAGGTGCCAGCCACATACACCAGAGCTGGTGGGTTCAAATCCAGCCCAGGCCTGCCAAAGAGTGACAACTACAACCCAAAAATAGCTGGGCGTTGTGGCAAGTGCCTGTAGTTCCAGCTACTTGGGACTGAGGCAAGAGAATTGCTCAAGCCCAAGAGTTGGAGGTTGGGTGGCGCCTGTGGCTCAATGGAGTAGGGCGCCAGACCCATATGCCAGAGGTGGCGGGTTCAAACCCAGCCCTGGCCAAAAACTGCAAAAAAAAAAAAAAAAGAGTTGGAGGTTGCTGTGAACTGTGATGCCACAGCACTCTACCCAGGGCGACAGCTTGAGGCTCAGTCTCAAAAAAAAAAAAAATTAAAGGCTTTTGATTCTAATTGCTTTCCAGGAAGGCTGTGCTAATGCACACTCTCACAGGCAATGTAAGAGAGTTTCTGCCTCACTGTCCATTGTCTACTTTAAGAAATATCAGTTATAATGGGTGGAGGGAGGGGGATTGGAGGAATCACTTCTGAGATTTATCTTACAGGGGTACAAGTGAATCTTTCTAAGAGTAGAATGTGAACGTTTTAAAACAATAACTGAGAAAATGACATGAAGGCTGTGTTGACCAGTTTGATGGAAGTATTTCGGATTGCATGTGAAAATCCCACACTGTACCCCAGAAGTGCATTAATGTACATAGTTACCATTCAATAACAAAAAAGAAATATCAGTTATTTATTTATTTTTTTAGAGACAGAGTTTCACTTTGTCACCCTCAGTAGAGTGCTGTGGTGTCACAGCTCACAGAAACCTCCAGCTCGGCTCAGCGCCTATAGCTCAGCCGGCTAAGGCGCCAGCCACGTACACCTAAGGTGGCGGGTTCGAATCCCCAGCCCGGACCTGCCAAACAACAATGACGGCTACAACCAAAAAACAGCCGGGCGTTGTGGCGGGCGCTTGTGGTCCCAGCTACTTGGGAGGCGGAGGCAAGAGACTCGCTTGAGCCCAGGAGTTGGAGGTTGCTGTGAGCTGTAATGCCAAGGCACCACAACACCTGGCTATTTTTTGTTGCAGTTTGGCCAGGGCCCAAGTTTGAACCTGCCACCCTTGGTATATGGGGCTGGCACCCTACTCACTGAGCCACAGGTGCCACCCTATCAGTTCTTTTTTAATCTTCACCAATTTGATAGGTAAAATAATATCTAGTTGATATACCTTGCATGTTCTCTTGTAGGAAGATGAGGCCCAATGGAGAGAAAGAGCACACAAACACCTTGTTTAAAAGGGGAAGGGCTTTATTCCAGCCAGTGGAGCAACAGCAGACCCAAAGTCCCCAAATGGCTGCACTCACCGACTGGCTTAGTCTTCTCCTTTTTATCTCCAGTCAAAAAGTTCTGGCCCTGGCTTGGCGCCTATAGCTCAACCGGCTAAGGCGCCAGCCACGTACACCTAAGGTGTCGGGTTCGAATCCCCAGCCCGGACCCGCCAAACATCAACGACGGCTGCAACCAAAAAAAAAATAAAAATAAATAGCCGGGCGTTGTGGCGGGTGCCTGTGGTCCCAGCTACCTGGGAGGCGGAGGCAAGAGACTTGCTTGAGCCCAGGAGTTGGAGGTTGCTGTGAGCTGTAATGCCATGGCACTCTACCCAGGGGGACAGCTTGAGGCTCTGTCTCAAAAAAAAAAAAAATTCTGGCCCTGGCTCAGCTCCCATGGCTTAGTGGTTAGAGTGCTGGCCACATATACTGGGGCTGGTGGGTTCAAACCTGGCCCGGGCCTGCTAAACAACAATGACAACTACAAAAAAAACAACAGAAAAAAAACAGGGCATTATGGCAGGCGCCTGTAGTCCCAGCTAAATGGGAGGCCGAGGCAAGAGAATCTCTTAAGCCCAAGAGTTTGAGGTTGCTGTGAGTTATGATGCCATAGCACTCTACCGTGGGCGACATAGAGAGACTCTGTCTCAAAAAAAAAAAAGTGGGGTGGTGCCTGTGGCTCAGAGGGGTAGGGTGCCGGCCCCATATACCAGAGGTGGCGGGTTCAAACTCGGCCCTGGCCAAAAACTGCAAAAAAAAAAAAAAAAAAGTGTTTTGGCTCACAGGTACCTTTTTCATTGTTCAGTTTGAATCAAGCTAGAGAAGCAGGTGCAGGCTTTTACAGAACTATGGGCTTCTACAGAAGCAGAAGCAAGTGTTAGTTTCCAGGTCCCAGGAAGTTAAGTTTCTACAAATTCCTAAGAGCTGAGTCATTACAGGGAGGCTGTCTCAGAGGTATCCTTGGGGTCTCCTTGAGAAGACCTCAGTTCTCTTAGACCTCACTTTTTCCAGGTATCCTCTCTTAGTTCTATTATTACTAGTGAGAAAAAATAATGCACTTTATCGAGCAGTTACGTTTCTTTTTCTGTGAATTCTTCATGCCTTAGTCAAGGTCTTTATTGAGGTCACTGAGTTTTTCTTGTAAGTTTATACAATTACCTTATTTAATAAAGATAATGACCATTTGATATACTTGTATATATTTTCCTGTTTTTCTCTTCTTTCTTTCTTTTTTTTTTGAGACAGAGTTGCACTGTGTCGCCCTCAGTAGAGTGCTGTGGCGTTATAGCTCACAGCAACCTCAGACCCTTGGGCTAATTCTCTAGCCTTAGCCTCCCAAGTAGCTGAGACTACTGGCACGTGCCACAACCCCTGGCTATTTTTTGGTTGCAGTTGTCGTTGTCTAGCAGGCCTTAGCTGGGCTCAAACCATCCAGTTTTGGTGTTTGTGGCCGGTGCCTTACTCATGGAGCTACAGGCACCAAGCCATTCTTGTTTGTTATTTATTTATTTTTTAAAATTGAGTCTCACTCTTATCCTAGACAGAGTGCCGTGGCATCATCAAAGCTCCTCAAACTCTTGGATTGAAGCAATCCTTTTGCCTTAGCCTCTTGAGGATCTGGAACTACAGGCCTGCACCTCCATGTCCAGTTAATTTTGTTTGTTTTTTTTTTGAGACAGCGCCTCAAGCTGTTGCCCTGGGTAGAGTGCAGTGACATTACAGCTCACAGCAACCTCTAACTCCTGGGCTCAAGTGATTCTCCTGCCTCTGCCTCCCAAGTAGTTGGGACTACAGGCGCCCACCACAATGCCTGGTTATTTTTGGTTGTAGCTGTCATTGTTGTTTGGTGGGCCCAGGCTGGATTCAAACCTGCCAGCTCAGGTGTATGTGGCTGGTGCCTTAGCCACTTGAGCCACAGGTGCCGAGCCAATTTTGCCATTTTCAGTAGAGGCACGGTCTTGCTCTTGTTCAGGCTGTTCTTGAACTCCTCAGCTCAAGTGATCTTCCCACCTCAGGCTCCCAGAGTGCTAAGATTACAGGGGTGAGCTGCTATGTTTGGCCATGATTTGATGGGGTTTTTTTGCAGTTTTTGCTCAGAGCTGGGTTTGAACCCACCACCTCTGGCATATGGGGCCAGGCCCTACTCCTTTGAACCACAGGCGCCACCCCATGATTCGATTTGTTTTAATCTTTAACTAATTCACCTAGAATTTCAGTTAGTATGTGGTAGTGGTGGGGCTCAGATTTTAAAAGACATCACTTGGGGTGCTGTTATAAACCCTGAAACTCCAGAGCCATACCTCCCTGAGATTTTAATTTAGCAAGTGTAGGGTGGGATTCAGGATTCTGCATTTGTAACAATCACCTCCGCTGATTATGTTGCAGATGTGCCCCAGACTATATTTTGAGAAACTTTTGCAGTGTGTGGGTTAGCCTGGTTTAACATAGACTTATCACATCCCGTTAGAATGGCTGCAGCTGTCTCCCCCACCATCTAGATCATTACATCCTATACACAGCTATTAGCGTTATCTTTCAGAAATATCTCATGAAAAAAAAAACCTCTTCATTAGTGTCCCCTTGTTGTAGGAACTAGTTCAAACTCATGCCAGCACTCCACGTCCTTCCTTATCTTCCTGGACCTACTTATCTTTTTTTTTTTTTTTTGAGACATAGCCTCAAGCTGTCCCCCTGGGTAGAGTGCTCTGGCATCACAGCTCACAGCAACCTCCAACTCTTGGGCTCAAGCGAGTCTCCTGCCTCCACCTCCCAAGTAGCTGGGACCACAGGTGCCCGCCACAACGCCCGGCTATTTTTTGGTTGCAGCCGTCATTGTTGCTTGGCGGGTCGGGTTGGGGATTCGAACCCGCCACCTTAGGTGTACGTGGCTGGCACCTTAGCCGGTTGAGCTATAGGCGCTGAGCCCTGAAAATTATTTTCAAGTTGACATTTTTTCCTTATAACATTTTTTTTTTTTGAGACAGGGTCTCACCCTGTTGCCTTGGGGTAGAGTGCTGTGGTATCATAGCTCACAGCAACCTTAAATTCCTGGGTTCAAGCGATCCTCTTACCTCAGCCTCCTGAGTAGCTGGGACTATAGGCACCCACCACAAGGCCCAGCTGGTTTTTCTATTTTTAGTAGAGATGGAGTCTCACTTTACTCAGACTGGTCTCAAACTCCTGAGCTCAGGCAATCCTCCAGCCTCAGGCTCTCAGAGTCCTGGGATTACAGGTGTGAGCCACCAAACCCAGCCTTCCTTATAATCTTCAATCTTGCTAAGATTGCAAGTTATACAATACTGTACACTGTTTAGAAGCTATTCTCCATTCTTAAAGAAGCTCAGTTTTCTTATTCTTGACTTAGAATTGGCTGTACACCACCTTCTCTGCTTGCCCTCCTAATAAGAACCCCATGTAGATCCTCATTTCCCTGTACACACCCTTCCCAGCTCCTCTGATAACTGCAACCCCCCTACTGGGGAGCTCTAAAGCCACACCACCCCTCTGAAGACCAGTTCCTAGCTACAGGAATGTCTCATGAATAAATTGCTATATTCAGGGCCCCTGGACAAGTTTCCTCTGACCAGGGATCCTTATTCTTCCTCAGATTGGGGGATGGGTGCAGAGCCTCTTGGCTCTGATGGCCAAGAGCTTGCCTGGCTTCTAGTGGTCTGAGATGGAGCTACACTGCAATGCAGCTGGACTGAGACTCCAGGTACCCATGGATACATGCACAGGACCATTACAGTTCAGCTTCCTGGTGCCCTCTGTGGTGGGACCTCATCATGGGGCAACCAGTTGGGGGGCATAAAAGGCAGAACGCTAAGGCAGGTGAGGGGGAGGGGTGTTCCTTAGGGAGAAGGCAAACCTAGAATTCCTTGACCTCATAAGGAAACAGCTTGGATCTGTATAGGGAGGGTGGCATGGGGGAAGGCTGAGCAAACACTGCACACACAGGCCTCTGGGAGAGGGGCCAGGATTGCAGAAGGCTTGGAGAAGTGCTGGGGAATCTGATTCTGTCAAAACTAAAAAATCCATGAGGCAGCCTGAGCAGCCTGGAATCCCAACTGCCAGCCCCTTCCCAAGGCTCTCCTGCCTCATACTGCCATACGTGGTATCTTCAAGGACTTCATATAACCTCCTCCCATATTGTTGGGGACAGACCAAGGCCTTGCCTTTGCTCTAAAACCTAGCCAACAGTAATTCTTGTTCATTAGGGTCTTTGTGGACAAAACAGGGCCCCATCTCTACCACCTCCAGAAGCAAACCTCCATGTACAAGGGGTATGTGACTCTCAGTTGGACCAGCCAGCCTGGACCTGACCAGAGTCCTCCCCTCTTCCCCTGTCACCTGCCCTCATTTGGGAGACCAAAGATGGTACCTCTTCTTGCTCCTAGGTCTGGGCCTAACCAGTGAGGGACTCCCTGGTTGGTCACACACTCCATTAGCTGGCATTGTTTACAGTATGACCATTACCTCCTTTCCAATCTCCACAGAAAATCCCCCCCCTTTTTTTGAGATAGTCTCAAGATGTCGCCCTGGGTAGAGTGCCATAGTGTCACAGCTCACAGCAACCTCAAACTCTTGGGCTTTTTTTTTTTTTGAGACAGAGCCTCAAGCTGTCACCCTGGCTAGAGTGCTGTCATATTACAGTTCACAGCAACCTTCAACTCCTGGGCTCAAGTGGGTCTCCTGTCTCTGCCTCCTACGTAGCTGGGACTATAGGCGCCTGCCACAATGCCCAGCTATTTTGGTTGCAGCCGTCATTGTTGTTTGGTGGGCCAGGGCTGGATTTGAACCCGCCACTTTAGGTGTATGTGGCTGGCGCCTTAGCCACTTGAGCCACAGGCGCTGAGCCCAAACTCTTGGGCTTAAGCGATTCTCTTGACTCAACCTCCCAAGTAGGTCAGGCGCAGTGGCAGGTGCCTGCTACAATGCCCAGCTATTTTTTGTTGTAGCTCTCATGGTTGTTTTAGCAGGCCCAGGCGGGTTTTGAATCCACCAGCCTCGGTGCATATGGCAGGTGCCCTAGCCGCTAAGCTACGGGCCTTATTTTTTTTTTTTTTGCAGTTTTTGGCAGGGGCCAGGTTTGAACTCGCCACCTCCAGTATGTGGCGCCGCCCCCCCCCCTTTAAAGATAGAGTCTCATTCTCTACCCCTGGGTAAAGTGCCCTGGTATCATAGCTCATAGCAACCTCAAACTCCTGGGCTCAAGCCATCCTCCTGCCTCAGCCTCCAGAGTAGCTGAGACTAGAGGGGCCCGCCACAACGCCTAGCTATGGGTAGCCCTTTCCTGATGAAGGCCCTCGCTGACTCCTAGCCATAGGCCAGGCTCCTGCGCAAGCCAGAGCAGCCTTCCACGGTTTGCCACTCTCGGCACCCCGCCCCTGTGGCCTCTGCACGCAGCGCACGACAACCTCTGCCTGTGCCCACTGGCGTGCCCAGGTCCCTTCGAAGCCTGCTTGCTCCTGGAACGCTGGCGGCCTCCTGGCCTAGTGCCCCATTTCCTCCCATGTAGGGCGAGGGAGGAGGAAGGAAGGGGAGAGCAGAGGCGGCGGTGGAAGTAGCGGGCGCAGGTGCGCAGGCGAGGTTCTGCGCAGACGGGGAAGGCGGGCCTGAGCCAGGGGGTCTGCGAGGCCCTGCCGGGCAGCCGCTTCCCCCGTGTTGCGCGCGCAAAGCCCTTCGAGCGGCCTGTCAGGGCCCGCGCTTTCCGAGGATTCGCTCATAGGATTCGGCCTCTTCCCTCTGCTGCCTGGGCAGCTGGGAGGTCGGGGAAGGGGGAAAACGGCAGAGCGCCAGAGGGGGTGTTGCAGGGACCGGGCGGAGATCTAGCGACTCAAGGACTAGACCCATCCCAAGAACACACGCTTTGTTTGCCGATTCCCACTCCCCGCCTGGCTTCTCCCAGTTCGGCTCGCGCAGGCCCCGCCCCCTTAGCGTCTAACCGCAAGGCTCCAGCGTGTGACGTCAGGGATCGTCGGCCCCGCCCCGCTCCCACGCCTGGCCCGCCTTTGCTGTTTCCTGTCGCCCGCAGACCCCGCCCCTCTCAGGTCTAGCCCAAACACGCTGGCGTGTGACGTTTGCGCCAGCCCCTTCCTGGGCGCGCTGCCTCTCCCATTCCCACGACTAGAGCGGTTTGCGCCCCTTCGGCTCCAGCGCGGGCCGCGCGCCTAGTCCACCTGCAGCCAATGAAGTACGCTGGTGACGCTTGTGCTCGCCAAGCCGTGCCCCCAGCGTGCAGCCCCGCCCCGCCCGCTCTCCAAGCCAGACCGGTCTGCGCCGGCTGCTCCGTGCGGTTTGGCTCCGCCCCGCGCAGCACGCGCTTCCTGCGGAGCCCGCGCCTGTGACGCGAGGGTGACGTGCGCGTGACGCGAGCGCAGCCGCTCCCCAGGCGCTCGCGCTGTCTCCGCTGCGCTCTGAGGTAGCCGTTGCTTGGCTGGTGTCGCTAGGCTCGGGCCTCTAACCAGGCCTTTACCACCTGCGCCGCCATGGACGATTACGCGGTTCTGTCGGACACCGAGCTGGCTGCCGTGCTGCGCCAGTACAACATCCCTCACGGGCCCGTCGTGGGTACGCGGCGGCGGGCGGGACCCCTCCCGGGACCCGCTCCCCGTGCTCCGCCCTGCGCTCCGCCCCGCGCTTACCCCAGTCCCTCCCTGTGTCCCCCTTCCCCCGGCTTCCCCCCGACCGCGACCCGCGTCCCTGACCGCCCCGTGTCTGGCCAGGCTCCACTCGCAAGCTATACGAAAAGAAGATCTTCGAGTACGAGACCCAGAGGCGGAGGCTGTCGCCTCCCAGCTCGTCGGCCTCGTTCTCCTATCGCTTCTCTGGTGAGACCCCCCGCCTGACCGCCTCCGGGATGGGGTTGCGGGGCTGTTGCAACCTGCTGCCCCGGATGTGCGCTGGGAAGGAGGGAGGGAGGGAGGGACATCTGGGGCCCAAGTGGTTTTCCCTTTAACTCAGACTCGGATTCGGCGTCGGTGGACTCAGACATGTATGATTTGCCCAAGAAGGAGGATGCTCTGCTGTACCAGAGCAAGGGTAAGCCAGGCTGGGGTGGGTATTCTGGCATCTTCACCCCACTGTGTCACCAACCCCAGGCACAGGCCGACCCTGAGCCTCTACCCCACCACTCCTCAGCCCCTGAGAGGAGGCCCTGAAATGGGATTCAGATTAGGGCCATCGGGCCAGGTGGGGGACTCCCATCCCTTCTCTGCTACCGCTGCCCCCTTCTTAAGGCTATAATGATGACTACTATGAGGAGAGTTACTTGACCACCAGGACTTACGGGGACCCTGAGTCTGTGGGCACATCCAAGGGCTTTCGCCAGCCTGGGACTTCAGATGCTGACACCTTCCACCACCAGGTGAGCTGGCTGACAGGCACCCTCTACTTGGACACAACCTAAGGGATCATGGCTGGGTTTGGATGAATCCAGGGTACCACTGGGTGAAAATGGTGGCTTATAGACCTCCAGGGAGACTTAGGGTCAGCAGACATCTTTTTGATTGGGGCCCTGGTTTGGGAGTCATCATTAGAGCGATTTGACTAGACCATGTGGGAAATGCTGCACTGTGGTCTGAGATCTAGGGGAGAACTCTTTCTGAGCACCCCGGGGGAGAAGAGAGGATGCTGGGGCACAGGCCCATTGATTGATTTAGCACAGGTAACAAGAGCCCATACACCAAAGGCCAGGAACCCAGAACTGTTGAGGGGAGGAAGCTCTGGCCTATAAGCAATGATCAGAGTGGCTATGGAAGCTTGGACGGCAGTGCCAGCCAGTCTCCTTACCCCACTTCTCTCCTGCAGGTGCGTGATGACAGTTTTTTCTCTTCTGAAGAAGAGGGCAAGGATAGGTGAGTAGTGACCAAGGCCTAGGTCCATGGGCTAGCTTTGGACCCAGGCTCTCTTACCTCACCTGTTCCTTTCTTTTATCACAGGGAACGCATGTATGGCCAGGATAGTGCCTACCAAAGCATTGCACACTATCGTCCTGTTTCCAACATCTCCAGAAGCTCCTTGGGCATGTCCTATTATCCTGCATCCTCCTCTGCCTCTTCTGTGTCCTCATCTTCATCT
>CAUYTI010056617.1:0-34442 GCA_963575145.1 Galago senegalensis
GGTCTGTCAAGGAGATTTTAGCCAGTAAGCAAATGACTGTATTGGAACACCATCCCTACTCATCTGATCTGGTCGCCAGTGACTTTTTTCTTTACCCAAAGATAAAGGAAATATTTTGATGAAAGGAAGACATTTTGATGACGTTGAGAACATTGAGGGTAATACAAGAATTACCCTTGTATGTTTCTCTGGATTTTTTTTTGAAGCCCTTCAAGATTCATCTGTCATACAACTGTGATGGCCACTCCAGAAGAGAAGTTTCAAAATTGCTTTGAAGGGTGGACTAGGTGCTGGCATCAGTGCACAGCTTCCCAAGGGGACCTCTTGGAAGGTGGCCATAGTGATATTCAGCAATGAGGTATGTAGCACTTTTTCTAGGATGAGTTTGTGAGCTTAATTGTCAGACCTCACATGTCAACATACACTTCTATTGCCAATTTTCCTTCTCTAAACTGTTTAGAAAGGTTCTATTATTGTAGCAGTTATTGTACTTCTTGAGGGGTGGATAGGCAGCTGACGCATGCTGTGTGCACGCCACAGCTCCTGTGAACTTCAGAGCACGCTTAGTGCATGGCTATTGGCAGGAAGGAGCAGGAAGCTGGTGAACAGGCAAGAGGGGTCTTTTATGTCATTGCACACAGCAAACCCCCAACACCCAGGAGAAAATATGGCTGGGGTCTTCAGTGAGCTGTGAAGTGAGGCTGCGTCTGCTGCCCCCCTCATCTGTGCCTTTTTCCGTGCAGGCTCACCCCTCTGCTTCGTCACTGACGGAGAGGACCAGTGCCTGTTGGATAATAGGATCTAAGCACATGTTACATCCTTTCTCTGTCTCCTCACAACAGGCTGACCTTTGCTTCCATTTGATGGAAGACTACAAGTTCCCCACTGCTGGTTTTTAGTGTTCAACAGAAACACTTGTGAAGGTTTCCTTTGAATTTAGAGATACAGATCAAAACAAAACGGTGGAAAGAAAGACCACATTTTGCCCAGAGTTTGGGGGAAAAAATAAGGATGTATATTATACACAACTAGTGTGACTCAGGAGTCAGGGAGCCCAGCAAGCCTCTCCTGGCCAACGTTACCCCTCCTGCCTCAGCCCAGCAGGCACCTGGGGTCACCCAGTGGGAGCAGGCTAGAGCAGACTCTGCTAAGTGTTCTGATCAGGAGAGGGAGTGGCAGTGGGGCTGGTGAGGTGGACCACAGCTGTGTAGGGAGAGGGCTGAGGCACAAGGCCCAGCCACACAGAGCCGACCAGAGTCCCACACAGGCCCCAGGAACACACCTGGCTGTCCACAGACCAAGCAGCTTCAAAAGCTTCCACCCCCTCAGCCACTATCATGGGTTCATCACTTGTTAACAATGGGACTAGGGCAAGTTGCTCATAAGCACCAAAGCCAGTTCCCAGTTCCCACTTCTGTGAATTCTGAATGATCTTCTTATGCCGTGCAGCTCACGGGGCTGCTGCTAAAGATGAAATCAGTGACATTATCCTTGAAAGCTGGCAGCTGCGGTGCTCACTTCCTCACAGGTGCTCGGCCCGTCTGCCCAGTCAGGGGCACTTGTCCACTCACGGGCACTTTCTATTCAGGGTGTTCTTTTCATGGAGATATTTGGTCTGGTCTCTGCCACAAACTATTCCACAGCAAGAATAATTTCCATATTCTTCACATGCCCTGAGTGCCTGGTGCTGTGCTGAGCACCGGCGGGAGTGGCAGGTGCGTCTGCTCCTTGCTGGAAGGCAGAACTGGTGAGAGTGTTGGGTGGCTGGCACACAGCTGAGCAGGGTTGGTGGCTACCAGCCCCTTGTGGGTGGTAGACAGTCTGTGGGCCTCTCGATCATGCTTTCTCTTCCTTCATCAGATTGGGAGAACTGCTGTAATGGAGCATCACAAACTGGGTGACTCGAACAACAGAAAGTTACCATCTGTCAGTCTTGGGGGTAGAAGTCCAATATCAAGGTATCAGCAGTTAGTCTTTCCACAGGCTGTGAGAGAGGGTACGTTTCCTGCCTCTTTCCAGGTTTCCAGTGTCTGCTAGCAATCTTTGGCAACCCTTGGTTCATAAAAGCATCCCTGCCTCCCTCTTCACACAGTGTTCTCCCTGTGTGTGTGTGCACCTGCGTCCAAGTTTCCTGTTTTTATGAGCATACTGGTCACACAGGATGAAGGGCCCACCCTCACCGATATGACCTCATCTTACTAATTATGCCTGTGACAACCCTATTTCTAGATGAGGTCATATTTGCAGGTACTTGGGTTAGGACTCAACATGTGAGTCTGAGAGGTCCACAGTTAAACCCAGAACTAAACCTACGCATCTTATGGTCAGCCGGGGTAGCCAACCATCTCGGTATCTGAAGGAGAGGGGCTGCTCCGGCTCACTCTGAGGCATTGAGTTTAACGAGCTGGAAAGTATATGCGGTGAGTTTTTACTTGTGGTGAGAAGTTTTGCAACAAAGTATTACATTTGTAATTCAGGAGAGAATCTCGATTCATTATTTAGATTTATAAAAATGAGCCAGTTGTGAGGACAAGTGGGAGGCATGAAATTAAGCGTAGGACGTTACAATAAGTGAGAGAAAACAATCGCTAGAGATAAATTGCCTCAGTCACAGGCCCGTCTTTTTTTTCTGGCTCTGTTGTCGTCAACAAATGTTAAGTATTTTTCAAACTTTAGAAAAGGGAACTCTGAAGAAGCATTAGGTGGTAGAAACTGGCCAGTCTTCACAAAACCCATTTTCTTCCATTCTGGGACCACAGTGAGACCACATTTCCCAGCACCTCTGCAATGAGATTAGCCTTGTTGTTCTGAAATGTTCACACCATCCCCGTCATTGCAGGTCCACAGAATCCTCCCACATGCCATCTCCTTGCTTTTTACTTTTTTTGTTATTGTTGTTCATTTTGAGACAGAGTCTCACTATCTCACCCTGGGAGAGTGCTGTGGTGTCACTGCTCACAGCAACCTCAAACTCTTGGGCTTAAGCAATTCTCTTGCCTCAGCCTCCCAAGTAGCTGAGAGTACAGGTCCCTGTCACAACACCTGGCTATTTTTTTGTCGCAGGCCTGGGCTGGGTTGGAACCCACCAGGCCCAGCGTACGTGACTGGTGCCCTACCCACTGAGCACGGCTGCTTTTTACATCGTCTGGCTGAATGGGCAGAACTCTAAGATACTAAATGAGAGTGAGGCTGGAAAATGGGAGGAGTCTGGGTCGCAAAGGTCACTTGTTAACAAAGTCACCCACAGTAAATTGTCTCATTGTGTTAAGCCACCAAGATTTGGGGATTTGTTTGTTTTGGCAGCTAACATTAGCCTTACTGACTTACTGAACTCCCTTCTGGGAGGCCTTTCAAATTAAAATTGGTAATTGTAACAAAGGAATTCTGAATAACTTTAATGAGCATGGAGGAAAGAATAGAGCCAAACAGGTGGTGATAAGTGACCTTTCCGGAACGGCAGGCATCTGTAACTCCCCTCTGCCAAGTTCACCACGGGTGAGTCTGCCTGGCTCCTCAGATGGAGAGATACGTGCCACTTCCTTAGAGGCCTCATTCATCACCTCGACACCAACCAATATTTCTACCCCATGGTTTTCTCCATACAACTTGCCATTCATCATTTTAAATTGTCTTGGTCTATCATTTATTTATTTTCTGTCACTCTCTTTCTTGAATGTTCACTCTATGACAGAAGAGACCTTGCTGGTCCTGTCACTTTTTTTTTTTTTTTTTTTTGGAAACAAAGTCTGTTGCCCTGGGTGGAGTGCCAGGTTGTCATAACTCACAGCAGCCTCAAATTCTTGGGCTCGAGTGATTCTCCTACCTCAGTCTCCTGAGTAGCTGGGACTACAGGTGCCCATCATGACACCTGGCTAGTTTTTCTATTTTTAACAGAGATGGGGTCTTGCTGTTGCTCAGGCTGGTCTCCAACTCCTGCTCTCAAGCAATCCACCCACCTTGGCCTACCAGAGGAGTAGGATTACAGGTGTGAGCCACCAGACCCGGACAAGGTTCTATCATTTCTTGATACCCAGCAACTTGAACACTCAATCCATAGTTGATACTCGGTGGATAATTTTGTTTAATTACCCTGATGTTCCTGACTAAGAAGGGGGTGTCTTTAAATTACTAAATTCCTCCTTCAATTAATAAATGTTATTATTGCTAAAAACAAGAATAAGACATTACTCAGGGCCCCCAAGGAGAAAGACAGGACATGACAGAGTGAAGTGCTCCAAATGGTGAATGATAAATGCGAAATTTTACTAACATGGTAGAGTTAAAGAGTTTACAGAACTTCAAAGCAAAACAATGTCAGAAAAACTTAACAGGAAAAGCAGCTTGATTTAAACCTTAAAGGGTTTTAATTGAGGCCTGGAGTTGTATTCACTAAGTGGCAAGTGCTTCCCTCCAGGGAAGGCAAGACAGAGGCATTGATGGAGGGGAGGGAGCGATAATCTAAATTTTCACTTACATTCACTTCTTGTGTTTTTAAAAAATTAAGCCTTAATAATAATCATCTTAATAAATAATA
Source organism: Galago senegalensis (assembly GCA_963575145.1). Taxonomy (NCBI): domain Eukaryota; kingdom Metazoa; phylum Chordata; class Mammalia; order Primates; family Galagidae; genus Galago; species Galago senegalensis. Next base: position 4,535 of record CAUYTI010056617.1, read on the forward strand.
AACACAGCTACAATTTATAAAACACACATATATTATAGAGACATATTCACAATTGGAAGGTTTGGAGGCTACTTAGAGAGGGTTTTTTTTTTTTATTAAGTCATAGCTGTGTACATTAATGCAGTCATGGGGTACAATGTGCTGGTTTTATGTACAATTTAAAATATTTTCATCAAACTGGTTAACATAGCCTTCATGGCATTTTCTTAGTTATTGTATTAAGACATTTATATTCTACATTTAGTAAGTTTCACATGTACCCTTGTAAGATGCCCTGTAGGTGTGGTCCCACCAATTACCCTCCCTCCACCCAGCCTCCTCCCTCCCCTTCCCTCCCTTTCCCCTTTCCCTATATTTTTGGGCTATTTGGGGGCTATAAATTAGTTTCATAGTAAGACTGAGTACATTGGATACTTTTTCTTCCATTCTTGAGATACTTTGCTAAGAAGAAAATGTTCCAGCTCCATCTAGGTAAGCATGAAGGAGGTAAAGTCTCCATCTTTCTTTAAGGCTGCAGAATATTCCATTAATGAGATGTGGACAAGGCACAGAGGCTGGAATGCACAGAAGAGCATGTGGGAGTGAAGTGTAAGTTAAAGTTAGAAGAGAGGGTTATGGCTAAATTACAAAAAAATATGTATCAGTAAAAGCATTTGCATTTGATCGTTGACTCTCCCCCAACACATCCCTGTTTGCTCACTGCCCTCATCTCTGTGATCGCCTTCCTTAAGAGAATCCCCTGTCCGTCAGCCTTTGGATGACTACCCTACCTCCTAAGTCCTCTCCCACTTCCACACTGGTGCCTGTATCTACCCCCCCCACTTCCACATTGGTGCCTGTATCTACCCCCCCCACTTCCACATTGGTGCCTGTATCTACCCCCCCCATATAAAAGCCATTGTAATATTTTGAAAATTCACTGGGTCATTTCATTCCCTTGCTCAAAACCTTCAAATATTACATTATTGCACTTGAAATGAAATCCAAATTTCTTTAAGTTTCTATGTGACCTGATCCCTGCTTATCTTTCTGGCACTATATTTTTTAAATTAAATTTTATTGTGTACTTTTGAGGTTTACACATGAAGGGATACAGGCAGACAGCAAGGCAGCTACTGTAGTAAAGCAGGTTAAATGTCTATCATACGGTTACAATTCTGGTGACAAGAGTTGCTGAAATTCTCTTTTTTAACAGAAGTCCCTGATACTGTGCAGCTGTACGTTAGATCTCTAAATTTGTTCATCCTACTTATTCACTATTTTGTTTCCTTTGACCTGAAACTCCCCATTTCTTCCCTCCACCCCCACCTGTGGTGAGCACTGTCATCTTTTCTTTCTCTGTATCTTTGAGCTCTTTTTAAAAATATATTCTACATATTGGTTAGGCCACACAGTATTTTTCTTTCTTTGTCTGGCTTATATCACTTAGCCTATTGTCCATTCATGCTGTGGCAATGCCAGGTGCTCCTTTTTAAGGCTGAATAATATTCCTCTGGGGGTGTGTGTGGGTGTTTGTGTGTGTGCAAACTTGCCACTGTGCATTTTACATTGGCAGCACTGCATGAACAACTTGGTAAGAGTTCAGAGTTGTTGAGGTTTACAACCTCAGTCTTGGTGTATCAGAGTTCCTTGTCAATTTGCAGCACTGTCTTGCTGAGTGGTGTTCAGTATTGTCATTGTGTGTTTTTGTGTGCTGTCACAGGAATCACAGAAATTGTGTGTTTGAATCAGAGCCACCAACAAACATTTGTAAATTTCTTGTTAAACTTGGCAAGAGTGGAAGTGAAATTGGGGACATGTTAGTTCAATAAATGGCAGCTCACAAAAGGAGTAAACACTTTTCTGGGGGGAAAGAAACTATCACTGATGAAGAGAGGTTAGGGTAGTCAGTAATGAGAATAACAGATGAAAACATTGCAAACATTTGTCAAATTGTGCATCAAAATTGTAGGCTGTCTGTGAGAAGCATAGCGGACCAGGAAAACATCAATACAGAAACAGCTGGGAAAATTTTAACTGAAAATCTTGGCCAACAACTCATGGCTCTTGCATCACGACAATGCACCAGCACACACAGCACTGCCTATGAGGGAGATTTTAGCCAGTAAACAAATAGCTGTACTAGAACACTCTCCTTAATCAGGTGACTTATTCACATGACCTTTTTCTTTACCTGGAGATAAAGGAAATGTTGAAAGGAAGATATTTTGATGGTGTTCAGGACATTAAGGGTAATATAATACAGTATTGATGGCCATTCCAGAAAAAGAGTTCCAAAATTTCTTTGACAGGTGGACTAGGTGCTGGTGTCAATGCATGGCTTCCCAAAGGGAGTACCATGAAGGTGACTGTAGCACTGAACAATGAGGCATGTAGCACTTTTTCTAGTATGAGTTCACAAACTTAATGGTCAGACCCCGTGTATGCCACGTTTGGTTTATCCATTCATCCACCCATGGACGTTTAGTTTGTTTCCAAGTCGTGGCTATTGTGAATAGTGCTGCAATGAATGAGGGATGCAAGTATCTTCAGGAAGAGGCTGTTTCATCCCCGTTGGACCATCCAGCGTCATCCTGTGTCACTCCTGCCCACATTCCCTGTGCTTGGACCACACTGGCCTGGCCTGTTTTGCCTCCTCTATTCAAACTCTTTCTTCTGCATGTCCTCAGCTTCGAGTGTGCCGTCCCTTGGATATGTGACTGGCCCCTTCCTACCATCCAGGCCTCTGCTGTGCCGGTACTTTCCCATGCAGGTATCGTCCATGTTGTCCTCCCTATGAAACCATAAGGAAGGTAAAGTGTGAAAGGGCCCATTAGATCTAAAACGTGTATGTTCACATATATAGAAACATATCGATGCATTGATTAGTTGACAAAATTCTTTAACATGAGGCCATTTTCTCCTTACCAAAATTTTTTCAAATTTATAGAAATCAGAAGCAAATTTATTTCAGTAGAAGAAAGAAATAGGATTAGGAAGATTTTGATTTGACGTGAATTTTAGGTACTGAGGCAAGAATTCACCCAATGACATTTGGCTTTAAAATCTTCCTGCTCTGCACATCAGGGAGCCAAGATGATTTCAAGAACATGAACAGAGGTAATCGCATCTCTCAGAGTCAGCAAAGAAAAAAAGCCTTGGCAGGGAGGTCAGGAGTGGCCTCTGATAATGTATAATCAAACAAACACCTGCTGAATGAAAACATTGGCCAAGCCTGTCCGGTGAGCGGAGCACCAGCCTGAGCTAAAGGCAGCCTCAGCAGTGGCTCCTGTTGTGTAAGATGAAGTTTGCAGAGTAATAGCAGCAGGAGTGAAGCTAAAGGAGGACAGTGTATAATCTTCTAAGGAGAAAGAACATGCAGGGCGGTTCTCTGCCTGACAACGGTAGAGACAGGTGCTCCATAAGGAAGGAACGGCAGGTCAAGTGAAGGTTGCGAAAAATAAATAAAAAAAAAAAAAAGAGTCAAAGTAACAAGCAATTAGGTACATTCCGTCTCTTCCAGCTTGACCTTGTTTTGTGGGCTTTTCCGCCTAGATTAATAAATTTGCATTTTTACCTCAGGCCTCCAGTTATCAGCATTTCAGTGGTGTCATCAAATTGACTTTTCCTAAAGGCCTCTTTGGGGAGCACCCGTCAATAGTGAAAGCTCCCTACCCAGAGAGGGGTGGTGTCAACTCGTAGAAAATGCCCTTCCTCTGACTGACACTGTTGCTGCCTCAATGTGGCAGAGGGACACCCTGGCCCAGAGGCTCCCAGGACTGGGCTGATGCTTGGGAGGAGGAGAGAGTGTTGGAAAGCCTCGTGCATGACTCTGAGGGAGGCAGGGGCATCCCATGGATACAGGCTACCCTGGTGCTCGCTGGTGCCCTGGACCTAAAACTGGGAAAGCGGCTTCTCAAAGTCTGCTCACGTGCTCCAGAGAGAAGGCAGCAACTTCCCTGTCAGATCTGAACTCAGTTTCCAAAGAGTCCATCGTTCACTGAAATTGGGGACACATCACAGCAGCCCAGGTCTGTGTTAGTCCCAGAGAAAGAGCACACTGTGTGTACAAAGATGAAGAAGTTCCTCCCCCAGGAAGCTTACCTGCTGGTGGCGGGGACAGACTCTCCACAAGGTCAGTAAAGTGCTGATAAGTGCTGCTAGAAGACCCGGCAGCAAACGGTATCAGACATGTAGGAACCGTGTGTATTTTAGATGCAAGCCAGGGAGAAATAACCTCACCTATCATTTTGGGATTTGGACCCCATTAAATTACTTTTTCTTCTGTGAAACCAGGACTGTTCGCCTTCCTCTGTAGGTTTGAGGAGCACTCGTGCCTCCGCAGGGTCTGAGTTCTGTCCTACCCTCCTTCCCGTCCTGCCAGGCACCTTACCTGTCTTGGATAAGCCCTGATAAGGTGCCTGGTAGGCAATGAAGTCTCACTGAGCAGTGCAAGAGAAAGAAGCCCTTGAGACTGGGTGACTGACCCAGTGTCAGCACACTCTGATCGGGCCAGTCTTAAAGGCAGAACCGAACTCAGAGCCTCAGGCTTCCAGGCGGGTGACTGCCCCTTCTCTCTCAGCTCTGCACATGGTTCTGAGTTTGGAGAGTGGTTGGAGCATTTAAAGTTAGGGGAGTCCCATCAAATCTATGGAAAACAGACCTCAGAGGTCTGCAGGCTCAGAGGTCTACAAAGGCAGACATTCCCGTTGGGTCCCCACTGTAACCCAGAAGTATATAAGTACTCAAGTAATATTTATAGAATATTAATTTTAAGAGCTACTCTAATTTCTTAAGGTTACCCATAAAATTCCACAAACATTAGCCATGGAAATGCTGCCCCGATGTAGATGTCTTTAGTTTTATATGGGGCACTGAACGAGGCACTAACAAATGTTTAATTCACGTTTTGTTTATTGATTCCTTTTACTTTGAATATACAAGAGTAAGTCAATTTCAGAGCTTGAAAAAGACTACAAAACATATCATTTTGAAGAAATTTTTGCCTTTTTCAAGTCCTTGTCAGTCACCTCCACATTTCAATGCCCAGGATTCTGGATTCCAAATCTATTTTCCCTATAATATAAGACAGCTTTATGCCTCAGTTGTTACATTTGCTGTTTCTGCTTCCAAACTTCTACCCATTTTCAACCTCTTGCCGCCTTAATGGACACCACTGTTTCTGAAGATGTCTCACACCCCTTTGGGACCTGAGTTCTGTCTTCCCTTCCTTTGCTTCCTGCCAGCCCCTGAGCCCAAAGGAACAGCATCAGTCCTCCTTGAAACGGTCTCCTCCCTCGGTTTCCAGGCTGGACCTTTCCTTTTTTATCTTCCTCTCCTACTTCTCTGTCCCTGTCTTTCTGCGTGGATGTCTTTTTCTCTCTCTCTGCTCCTGGATGTTGTCGGCCCCTAGAACATAATCCTCCTGTCTGTTCCCTTCCCCCTTGGTGAACCTGTGTGGTCACTGTTCTGATCATGACTTCCCTGCTCATCTTTAGGAGGGCTGCCCTTAGTTGTGTGTCCAGGTCAGACTACTGGCATGGGATCTAGGCCTGCATTGATACCAGCAGGACATTTTTATGGGCAGGTTTCTTGGCTCTCACATGGGTAGCACACCCCAAATAGAATTCCTTACACCCAAACCTTTCGCCCTCTGCCCTCCTCTTTCTGTGTGTTCTCTGCTCTCAGCGTCACTGTGCATCCAGTTACCTATGTGAAACCTCCTCCACCCATTCAATCACACATTCTCTCCTTTACTCCCTACACCCAGTGAGTCACTGAGTGCAATGTCATTTGGTTCCATGCTGCTTCTCATAGCCATCCTTTCTCTTAACTCCCTCTGTCGTGGTTGATTAACTCTTACCTATAGAAATGCCTCATAGCAGTCCCCAGTGTCCCACGCTTTCCAATCTGTCCTCCACAATTCTAATTGTGCCCCTCTCCTGTTGAGAGTCTCTGGTGACCTTCAATTGCTTCAGTAGAGCTCAGAATCTTTGCATCCACAGCCTTGAACAGTCTGCTGTGAATGTCCTCTCCCACTCAATCTTCTCTTTCCCCTCATGTGTGTTGACTGCACCAGATCGCTCCCCATTACTCAGACTCACTTGATTCTTTTGTCCCTGTGGTGCCCTCACTGGGGATGCATTGCCCCCTCCGTCCTCTGAATACCTCTCCTCTTCCGTCAAAGTTCTGCTCAAATGGTACCTGTTTCAGGAAGCTCCACTTGGTTCTGCCAAAATAAAATAAGATTTTTCTCTCCTGTGTTTCATTTCCACATTATTCTTTCCTCATTTTATCTTTTAGCAAGTTTTAAGTGCACAGATCATAGAGACCTTTGGACGGGCGACTGCCTGGTTCCCACTGCTACTGGCTTCCTTCTGGATTGCCCAGCATGCCTGCCCTGACTGCTCTCCTGCTTCCATTGTTACCCAGAGGGCTGCCAGGCTCAGCCAGCTCCACTGTCACCTCCTGGCAGGCCTGACTCCCTTTTGCACCTGTTCCCTTCTCAGGAAGAGTATCTCCAAATGCCCATCACTGCTCACCTTAATAATGACACTCCTTTGAAAATTTCAGTGACTGTGTCGTGTTTATCCATTCCATCTCCCCTTCATTTACAGTCGCTAATCAGTTCTCTTCAACCAGCACTTCTCCCATCAACCTCAAGGACCCAACCGTCTTCCTGTTCCTTAGGCTCAGATTCTTGCAGCAGGGTCCCGCTGCAAAGCCGGGTGCCCCTGTCCTAGGAACTGCATCTCTTCACAGGCAGAAGCTCATTTGGCAGCACTGCCTGTCAGCTTAGCTTCAGGGCTGAGAATTCAAACTAATTTTCTGTGCCAGAGAATGTTATGTGCTTACTTAGCAGCAAGGAGAGCATTTTCTAAATAATTAATCTCAAGCCGAGGATCTTTCCAGACCGTACTTAGCTCCTGGAACCCACCCCGAAGGCTCCTTCGTGCTACCTATTCATAACTGTCATTGTAGCCAGAGATCTGCCTCTGAAACCTTTTGATTTTTTTCTTTCTGTTTTCCTCTAAGGAAAAAAAGAAAAAGAATCCCCAGCTACAATGTAATTGTAAAGATTTATTTTGTTTAGACAGAAATGGAGAATGTGAAAAAGCTTTTCCCCAAGATGCTAATCCCCCAGATGCTTATGTTTAAATTTGTCCTTGGAGCGCTCTTTCTCACGTTCCCGCTCACACAGGTCGAGCTCCTCGCCTGAGCACGCCTTCACTCGTAACTTTTGTTTGGGGGCTTAGTCTGTAGACTCCATGTGGTACACATTCGGAACAAAGGAGGCCTCAGTTCAGGAGAAACGGACGGGCCTGTGAAAGCATCCCTGTGCAAAGAGTAGAGAAAATATTTTCCTGAAACCACCTCAATTCATTTTGGCCAAGTAACACTCACATGGCTAAACAGATAATAGCTCAAAATTAACTTCAAGATAAGTAAATACTCTAAATCTGCCATGAATGATGTGTTTTCCAGTGTTGTATTGTGGCAACAAACTAGGTCATTACGACCTGCCAAAAAGTTAGCACAGCTAAACAAAAGCTCATAATTGATATGAAAGATGAAGAAGAAAATCACACAATTCTAGAGCTGGGGGTGATCATCCCAGCCAGCCTTCTTAGGAAACAGAGACTCAGACAAGGAAAGGAACTTGCCCAATGAGTGTCTCACAATATTTCATTGGTGCCAAAGCTAGATGGAAGGTTCGGGATTCCTTTACGCTGTGCCACTAAACCAAACCACATCTAATATCACACATATGAGGTGGCCCAGAGCTGATCAGATAAACCATATTTTAAGAAAAAAAGTAGAAAAATTCTATCAACTGTTGAATGGAATCTCTTATTTGGGTAGAGATGGCATAACAAAGATATAAACCAAATCAAAATAATCTCAAGCTTGGAGGCCTGGCAATCATGTATTAAAATCAGCAAGAAACAAATTTGCTGCCAAATGGTCTCTCTGCTCTCTGTTCTGACATTTTCTTTTCTCCTTTCTTCAAGCGCCTTTCTTTACGTTGCTTTTTTCTATTTTATGAAAGGATCTAACAAAAATTTGCCAGTAGCTCTTACATCAAATAACCTGGTTAGAGGAAAGTCTGCCATTTACCTTTAATTAGTCAAATGGCAAGTGGGAGGGGTTGCTCAGAGCCAGCTTCTGGGAGTCTCTGAAAGTGCTGTCAGGGGCCAGGAGTCGTCAGCCCAACTAGGGAGGCCTCTTCCCTTCACTGGAAATGGATTCCACCTGGGGGCAGAAGTACATTGAATGGCTGCTTAAGTGACTTAGTTTAATCAGTTGCCACTTCTGGCTGAGCTCACAGCAACCAGTGTGTGAGAACCCAAGAATCAGATATGTTTTTGTCATCCTGGGTAGAGTGGCATCCTAGCTCACAGCAACCTCCAGCTCTGGGGCTCAGGTGATCCTCCTGAGCCTGACCCTCCTCAGCCTCCTGAGTAGCTGGGACTACTACAGGCACCTGATGCTACACCCAGTGTTTTTCTATTTTTAGTAGAGACGAGGTCTCACTCTTGTTCAGGCTGGTCTCAAACCCCTGAGCTTAGGGCATCTACACACCTTGGCCTCCCAGAGTGCTGGGATTACAGGCAGGAGCCACCTCTCCGGGCCCCCTAAGAATTGGATCCTGGCAAAATTTCTTATCCTCCATGAAGATCTAGAAACTGCAGAAAACAAAGCCCACTGCACTGGTGGGCCACGTCCCACTCAGCACCTGCCTGTGCAGGGCCCACCAAGGCTCTTCTCACCACCCTGACGCAAAAGGCCCCCATGGCTCAGTACCAGACCCAGGGGTTGTGCTTCATTTTTCTATATATAGTGCACAACTTTTAAAGTCTGTGCCACAGGGAGACCTTTGCAAAAAGGGCCCCGTGCCGGTATTCCCTCAGTAGGACCCCAACTCTGGTTCAGTTTCTCTTCTGTTTTATCTCTCTTACCCACCTCAACTTGGCTTTTCCCTAATATTCCAATGCAAAAGTTTCAAAGGTTGTGTCTTACTTATCTCGTAAGCCCTGACCTAGTTCAGTGCCTGGTAAATGGTAATATCCAATGTGCCTTTGAGGGAAGAAACAAATGAAGACTCTGATTTCTGCTTCCTCCCTGAAGCTATGTCTTTGGGTTCCTCCTGTGATGTCTTCCCCAGTGCTCAGGACACCATCCTCATCGCTGAATGCTTCTGTCCTGCTTTTACCTAGTCTTATGTGCGTCTTCCAGCTGTAGATTCTGTTTTCCGGATGGAGCTGGACATTGAGGTTTTCCTAGCTGGATCTTTTTTTTTCCCCCTAAGGCAACTGGGGACATTTCTAGTGAGTATATCATTAGAGTGATTTTTCGGTGGCTAGCCGAGCTGTCACAGACATTTAGCACTGCCACACAGTAAATCTCTTTGATGTTACTCAGCACCCAGCTCTCCTTTATTTATTTATATAAAATATTTAAATGCTTCGCTGTGCACTTAAAACAGCTCCTGACAAGTACAGCAAGAAGCAAATCAATAGGGGAATTAATTGAGCCTTTGTAGAAGGCAGAATTCCATGGTAATTCTGAAAGTAGTTTCTGAACCATGAGATGTTTTCAAAATCATTATTGCCTTAGAACAACATGATTTCCTATGCAAACAGCAGCACGGAGCTGTTAGGAACAGAATTAGAGAGGTGGTTTTATTTATTTTTGTTTCTGACGGTTGTCTCGATTTTCCTTTCTATGCTTGGAAGCTTCCATGCCCTTATGGAATATGATCTGTAGAATCCCAAAGCCTAGTGGGTCTGCTTTCCAACTTCAAAAAGGAGTAAAGTAAAAAGGATCATTTTAATTCTGAGAATTTCCAGCAATAGTTAATCTAGAGGCAGAATTTTTTCAATAATTCTTTTAATCCTGCTTCTCTATGTTAGGGCACAGTACTTGAGAATCTGGAAGTATTTTGTTGTGTTGATTAAGCACCTCGCATTTCTGTGTAACACATTTGCTCGCATCTCAGGCACTTTGCAAGAATAAAGGTGTCACAATCTCAAGATAATGGGTATGTCTCCTGTTTAGTTAATTTAGTTATATTGTGTATTGAGTCTAATTTGTTGTTAAATTTGGTGGAAGGGATTGAGGATTGAGGTAGAAGGTCAAGTCTCCCATAAAGTTTCCGTACCCTGAGCACACACACTTTCTGAATGGGTTCGTGGGCTGTGGTCACGGCAGCTGTTGGCTTCCATGGAAAGGAAATTTACTGCTTCCTTTGACAGAGGACTTAGAGAAAATGTAGGAAAGGTACGTCCCAAATGCCAGCAAGAATGAAACATCCCGAGTGGACAAATTAGGACGATGTGAGACACTGCAGGATGGGCACTGACTCCCTGAAAATCAAAAGTCAAATACTCATTGAACATCACTGCTTTTCTTCAGGAAACCAAGAGACTGTCTTTTAGGAAAGCTATAATTTTTAGGATGTTAGTTCTGAATGGATATCTTAGTCTGTTCCTGCTGCTATAACTAATTTCCTTAGACTGGGTAATTTATAAACAACATAAATTTATTTCTCACAGTTCTAGCAGCCAGAAAGATCAAACTCAAGGCAAGGGACCAACACGTTCAGCGTCTGGTGAGGGCCAGCTCTGTCTGCCTCATCACCGTGTCCACACCGTGGGCAGGGGGGATGAGCAGAAGGGAAGAACACTTTCTGAAGCCTTTTATACCAGGGCATTACCACAGTCACCTCTGCAAGGCCTGGTCTTTCTAACACTACCACCTTGGTGATAGGGTTTCAACATATGAATTTTGGAGGAACACATACATGCAAATCATAGCATCAAATACCAAATATCAAATAATTAATCCACCCTCCCCCACTCACCATATGTGTATATGAAGCCTAGAGGTGAGTTGCCCATGGTAAATTAAAGCAGAACGTGAACTACAGTTCAGCCCCGTGCATCACTTCCCAGCAGATGGGTGTGGTTGTGGAATGTCTAAACCTGGTTAGTAATGATGAAGATTATACTGAGTACCATAACTTGTCTTGAGAATTTTAGTAAAAGAGGCTAGAGGGAAACTAGAGCACATATTTAAAGTGAGAATTTAGCTTTACTATATCTTACTGGAAAAAAGAAATGGGTGAAAATCACTGTTTTCCATACCTTGCATTTTATTTTTTCTTTTTGGGGGACAGAGTGTCACTCTGTTGCCCCAGGCTAGAGTGTGGTGGCCTCAGCTTAGCGCACAGCAACCTCAAACTCTTGGGCTCAAGCAATCTTCTTGTTTCAGTCTCCTGAGTAGCTGGGACTAGAGGTTTCTGCCACCATAAGCAATCCACTGGCCTCAGCCTCCCAGAGTGCTAGGATTATAGGTATGAGCCACCACGCCTAGCCTCACACATTGCATTTTAAATTCCAAAGGTCATCAGAGCAAGACCCTCCCAGTATAGTCATGGGATTCAAACCAGTTCTTTTCAATCTAGTTCTTCAAGTTTAGTGAAGGAACAACTTCTGAAGATCTTAGCTAGCTTTATATACACAAAACTAAGACAGAATTAATACTTCCCCTTTGGATAATTATTGCAGTGGGAAAATTTTGTTCTCTCTGGAGCTCTTACACACATCTTGGAGAGACTGTGTATTAATTTACTATTGCTGCAGAACAAATAACCCCAAAGTTAATAGCTTACAACAATACCCATTTATTAGCTCTATAGATCAGAAGTCTCATGCAGCTTGATGGGTTCTTTGCACAAGGTATCTCAAGGATGAAATTAAGGCACTGATCAGGCTGAGATCTTATCTGGAGATACCAGAGAAAACTGTGCTTCTAAACTCAGTCTTGGTGTTGGCAGCATTCAGCTCCGTGCAGCCATAGGACTGAGGTCCTTGTTTCCTGCTGTCTGTCAGCTAAAGGCCACTTTCAGCCCCTAGACACCACCCACACTCCTTGCCATGTGGCCTTCTTCATCATCAGAGTAGCCATCATGCCTCAAATCCTTCTCACACTTTCAGAGTCTGCCTTCCTCTTTGGATAGTTGGAGAAGGTATCATGTTAATAAGGGGCCCACAGATTATCTCCCTGTCTTAGGATCAATTGTTTGGGGACTCTTTCTTCACAGCAGTCTTTAGATTGATGTGCACATATGATTGTGTAACTAGGAAAAATTGTGCACACACCCTCCAGAACTCTGACGGGTCATTGTAATGCTTCCTACTCTGGCATGGTGGTAACTGTCCAAGGTAAAGAATGATGGCCTCCTTAAGAAACACTGCTGTATAACACCGAAGGAATAAAGACCCAGATAGATTATTCTTATTTAGAGTGAATATAACTCTGAACCTAGATCTTTGTCTTTTCATACCCATAGCCTAAACTACCCAGACCTGAATGTGAAATTAGTATGACTAGACATGATTGCTACTGGGAAAGTTCTATACCACCAGATTCTTAAAGGATTTGAGACCCTCCACGCAATGATCCTCTTATGCCCACTTGAATACAGGTATCTTAGTCTGTTTTGCATTTCTATAAAGGAATACCTGAGGCTGGGTAATTTATAAAGAAATGTGGTTATTTGCTCATAGTTCTGCATGTCGTACTAAAAAGCATGGCAGCAGCATCTGCTTTGCTGCTGGTGAGGGCCTCGGGCTGCTTCCCCTCCCAGTGGAGGTGGAGGGGAGGTGACATGTACAGAGATCACATGGCAAGAGAGGAAGTCAGGGAGGGAGGTGCTGGCCTCTTTGTAACAACCAGGTGGGAGGGGAGCTAAGCAGTGAGAACTTTCCCCACCCCCTACGAGGCCATTCGTCTATCCATGAAAGATACATCTCTGTCACCCAAGAACCTCCCAGTGGGCCCACCTCCAACACCGGGGATCAAATTTCCACCTGAGGTTTGGCAGGGACAAACGTCCAAACTGTAGCAATAGGTAACAACCGTTTTAGTCCTGTTGAAAGTTGCTTGTGACTTTCCCCATCAGGGAACATGAGCAGTCAATAGAAAAACACAAGATTTCTTCCCTCTCCTCAAGTATGAGAAACAACTCAGTACTCTTGGTAAGTCCAGCTCAGGTCTGGCTTGGGTTGCTTGCTGTGAAATCCCCACTGGGCCCTGATGTTACTGTCCCCTGCTGCCTCTGAAGACCTAAAAACTGCCACTCTGGTTTGTGTCTACAGACACCTTGGCAATTGGGAGGCTCCAATCTGATATTCTGCAGCCAGAGCAGTTGATCCTTCTGCAAATCCAAAGGACTCTAATTCTGCAGTTTCCTCATGAATAGAATGAAATTTCATCTTAAGTGTGATACAGGCTTACCAAGTAGAAGGAGGCCGTGGATGTGATGGTTGAGCAAGCAGACTGCAGTGTGAGTGGACTTGAATCCTGCATCCAGCACTTACTTACTGTTTGACCTAGGGCAAGTTTCCTAACTTCTCCAGGCTTTGACCTCCTCATCTTCAAAATGGGATTTATGCTAACACAGTGGTGCATCCTAATGCTGGAAATCCAAAATCCAAAATGCTCCAAAATCTAAAACTTTCTGAATATCAACAAGACAATCAAAGGAAATGTCCTTTGGAGCTTTTTGGATTTGGAGATTTCAGAATTTTGGATTTGAGACATCTCAACCCAGAAGGATACAGTCAGCCCAGTATATACCAGAGATTGGTTCTGGGATCCCCTGTGTGTACCAAACTCCACACATACTCAAGTCTTCCAGTCGTCCCTGTGGAACCCACCTAGACTAAGAGCTCCAAACAGATGGGCTTCACATCCCCCAATACTGGATTTTCCATCTGCCTTTGGTTGGAAAAAAAAACCACCTCCAAGTGGACCTACAGTTTAAACCTGTGTGTTCAATGGTTAAGTATATAATATAAATATTCCAAAATCTGAAAGAATTCAACATCCAATATACTTCTGCACCAAGCAGTCTAGACAAGGAAACTCAACCTATACCTACTTGAAGGGTCAACAGGGGCTGCTGGTAAATAGGATAATATATGTTAAGTACATAGAAGTCTCTCTGTAATACTAGAGTACTTGTTCTATCATTACCATCATTACAAATTATTATCATCATCATTATTTTGGAGCTCTTATCATCATCTCTATTGTCTGAAGCAAGACATGTATAGCCGCTGGCTCTCGGTGACTTGAGTTTATTCCTCACTGCTCCAAAGTGCCCTTTTCAAGTGTCTCTCATGTAGCACTGCTCTCTTTCAGAGCACAGTTAGCAGAAGGTCGGGGTGTCGACCCCAATGCAAGGAAACCTACAGCAAACGCACAATAGCTCTCACAAACACCTTTTGTGGTAACAGAGTTGGTAACACACACTATAGATCCCTAAGGAAGAAACTTGGAAACTTAGTTCCAACCCGGGATCATAGCGTAACAAAAGAAATAGGCATCAAACCTTAAAAAAAAAAAAAAAAAAAAGCTGACATAGGCAGAAAAAAGCTATTATTTCATCACTGGGCTGATTTAGTTTACAGCCAGAAACAAATGGCTGTGGGGACTGTCAATGCTGATGTGACAGCAGGGAGAGACATAATATTGAAACCAAGCAGGCGAGGCAGCCTCGAGGGTCACGGGCTGTAGGTGGTACCTTCTGTCACCCACTGTAACATGAAGAGTCCCCTCCCAGGAGCAGCAAGTGAGGAAAGTGACAATGAGCTGAAGCGGCAGTTCCAAAGGGAGCTAAGAGGACTGTGACGGCAGAGTCCCCAGTCCCGTCAGAAACGGATGAAGAAATGAAACGCCTTCAAATAGCTTGAGAAATGGAATATGCAATGTTCCGTCAACTAGTGAAGCAGTATAACCACAGGGCCAGTTAATTAAAGAGCTAATTTTATGTAGGTATTAAATTTTTGTCTTCATTACTTAAAATCTTTAAATTGTCAATATTCAATACTGTCTTAGCAAAAAGTGTAAATTTTCTCATTTCACAGTGCAATCAGGAAGGTAAGTATTGATGACGATAAGAGCTAAGGGATAATGATGATGAAATTCAGACTCTAATGTCCAGCTATACAGGTTTGGGGAATAAAGAACATCACACAACCATGATAACCACAGAGTACATCTCCACCCAGCACGGCAGGGAAGCCCCAGCTCCCCGGGCTTCTCAGTCACCTGTAATATTGAACACCAGGAGGTGCTCACTCATGTGCCAAGACGCGGGCTCTGTGATTTCCACATCACTGATAAAGCCTGAATCACATGCACCTGTTTGCACAACTATTCACCCAAATGTTATTGCTCCAAAACCTGCCACCACTGCTACTGCTGCCACCAAACTCAGAAATCTGATTTCTTGCCTGTGGAATTTGCCAGTCCAAAGGGATGCCCATTTGCTCCTGCTGCATCAGGAGAGGCTGATGATCTTCTCAGCCCCAGAGTACAGTGTCTTACACAGGGACAGAGGCTGGTCCGGCTGCCCGGGCCTCCCTTACCCCAGACTATCCCTGGGCCCTCAGCTGTGCTCTCCTGCCACTTGCCTCTGGGTCAACACCACCTTGGACCTTTAGGCATATTTTAGACACTATAAACCTCAAAGAGGAGTTAAGATCTTCTTTTATACACTCTCCTCCGTCATTAGGTAAATCTGTGGGTAAAACAGATGTAAGGACTGAAGGCTCAGCTCACTTCACCCAGAGGAACATTCACAATCTAAACACAACAGGTAAGGCCAGCGGCGAAGGCGGTGTGACTCTGGGACTTCATCTCGGGTCAGACATTAGAGCCTAAACCAAGATCTTCTTAAACCGAAAGTGACTTTCCACAATAGCAGTGTTAGATTAAGGAGCCCCTGCTATGATCCAGGAATGGAGCTAATCAGTTTACTTACTAAATCAGGTATGACCAAAGCTCTGGGTAAGGTCCATCCAGGGACATGATGCCCCTCCATCTTTGGAACTCCAGGAACAAGTATCTTGCTCCAAAATATTAATACAACAATGAGATACCTCTTACCAATTACAGACATTCCAGTCGAAAAGGTGAGAAAACAGAAGGGAAAAAGGAGCCACCAGTCCCATGCAATTGTGACGTCCAGCCAGGCATACATACTTCATTTGGTTCAAAGCCTAGGAATAATTTTCTGTGGCTCAAGGCACTGCCCTGTGGAGTTGCCAGGCACACCTTAGTCACCTCGCGTCATGCAAGGTAGCACGTGTTTGTAGCTGAGTAGTATCAGTCTGTTTCTGGCTTGTAGAACTTTGGAAGTCCAATGCCGTTTTCTTCTGTGTCTACCCTCTGTCCCGTCCAGTCAACACTGGGGCCCGGCATGTCATCCATGCATGGATGACAAGGAGTATCCACTCCATCAGACAAGAGGCTCCTCCACTGCCCTCTCCTGGGTAATCCAGCTCTGTTTCTAGCCTCTGCGTAAGTGGCCTAAAGGAACTGTGAGTCACAGTCCTGATCTCTTCAAAGAGGCTTCTGTGCGACTGAATTCTTTGACCTTTGGTCCTTCTGAGACACCGGCCAAAGATCGCCCAGCCAAAACTTGGCTTTCTCTCAAGAGCTTACTTTCCTGATGGTGAAATCGTCCTAATTTAGCGTCATTTACAACATGGGTAGGCTGAGAATTTCCCAAATTATCAAGTCCTGGTTTCTTTTTGCATAACAGTTCCCTTGATTTCTCTCCTTCCACTCCCATTTTACTATAAGAAAAAATGTGAAAACTTTTCTCTCGTGTTTTATTCTAAGCAGCAGCAGACTGTGCCTTCAAC
Organism: Galago senegalensis; assembly: GCA_963575145.1. Taxonomy (NCBI): domain Eukaryota; kingdom Metazoa; phylum Chordata; class Mammalia; order Primates; family Galagidae; genus Galago; species Galago senegalensis. Next base: position 21,235 of record CAUYTI010056617.1, read on the forward strand.
ACTGCTAAAGAGTGTCCATCTACATCACAAGTTTCTCTCTTATGGGTTTTGCTTTCCACGTGACTATAGGACACAACTCCTGCCACCATGAAACAAGTCTCTGTTCCTCTGGTGTCTAATAACATGTCCTTCCCTCCCATCTGAGTGTCCCGGCAGAACATTTAACACGCACACTTCTAACATTCTGTTGACGGAACTCAGGTGCTCTCAAGGTGATTTGAGAGGGGGTTTCCCTCCTGTACCCCACACTTCCTTCTGGGCCTTCACTACCAGAATCATCAGTGTCCACATTTCTATCATTGCCTTGACACTGAAGCCACTCCAGATTTCTTCCCTCACGCGTCTCAAACTCTTTCCAGTTCCTGCCCACTTCCTGATTCTAAACTTAGGTCTACGTTTTTAGTTCAGTGGCACCATGCTTTTAGGTACCAACATCTTTTAGGTACCAACATCTGCATTTGATTCCTATGTAGTATTCTTGCTCTAACAAATGAGCATAAATTTAATGATTAAAATAATACAAATTCATTTTAAATTTCAGAGGTCTGAAGTGGGCCTCACTGGGCTAAAAGTAGGGTATGGGAAGGGACAGGCTGTGTTTCTCTTCTGGAATTCTAGGGGAAAAATCTTTTTCTTGCCTTTTCCAGCTTGCAGTGGTAGTTGTGTCCCCTAACTTGTCACCCTCTTCCATCTTCAGAGCCAGCAATGGCCAGTCAGGTCACCCTGCATCCCTCTGACTTGGTCTCCTCTTCCCCACCCGAGGTCCTTCACGATTACATTGGACCCGCCCAGATAATTTAGGATCACCTCCTTATCTGAATGTCAGCTTTTTAGCAACTTTACCGGCATTTTCCCTGGTATGTTACATAGTATATTCACAGGGCCCAGAACATCTTTGGAGCCGTTCTTCTGCCTATCACACTTGCACAGCTCTGTGAGGTGGGTACTATTGTCACCTTCAGGTTGCTACTAAGAAAATGGGCTCAGAGATATTGAGTGACATGCCCGACACAAGTATGGGTGGAATTGGTCTGGTTCTACAGTTGTGTGTGTATAAATGTCTCTCGCTTACATAAAATCAAGGCCCATCTCATCTCAAGCACTATGCTTCAAACTTTTCCAGCATACCTTTAACTACGTCAGTCATGGACTTGGTCAATGAATCCGGTGGTGCCTCCGTTTATGAAGAGACTTAGGCATATATTCGTTCCATCTCATGTTGCTAGGGTACTTTAAGTCACTGGGTCTAATGGGGCCAAGCTCTGCGGTGAGCAGGAGACATCCCTCAGCTGCAGGAGTATCCCACCCCCTCCCCGCCCCGGTATGGATGATGGAATGAATGGACTTCTTGAAGGCTCAGATGGAAGTAGATAAAAACAGACTGGTCAACAATAAATTGGCTGAAGGAACCATGGGGTTGAAAGTGAATCTTCTGAGTCACTGTTTATACTGTTACTTTTGGTATGCTGTGGCCAGTCTTGGCAAACTTTCCTGGGTTATGTAAGAAATTATCCAGTTTTTTCAGAATTTGTTCAGACACATTTTGCTTTAAAAATACTCTCATTTATTTTGTGTCTCCTTTGAGCCATTTGTAATAAAAAATAAATGTTGGACGCAAACTAAATGCCCATCACCAGCAAAATCACCATCCCCCAGGTAATATCATTTACTCAGTGCAGGGAAATCATAAACTACTGTATGAACCGGTGATAGAAAAAAATAATTTTCAATTTTCAAATGTTGAAAATGCTGGCAATTACATAAAACATGTAAAATTATTTGAAAAATAGAAATTTTAAAGAAGGAAAAAATCTCTCTGACTTAAAAGAATTCTTGTTTCTCTTATTGTGTTATTATAAAAACAGTTACTCCTCATCATATGGAAAATCAGAAATATGAAGAAACAGAAAACTGTATGACTATTCTATTAACTCTTCAATAAATCTCTTCTATGTCCTTTTTGTGTTCCATGTTATGTGTTCTCTATACAATACTTTATGTGCTTTTGCCAGTGGAGTTATACTATAAAGATGACTTTGCAGCTTGCTTTTTAAGCCTGACACATTATGAACATTTCATGTCAAAATATACTTACCCATTACATTGACAAGCCGTCCCCATTGTTATGCATTAGGTTGTTTCTACCTTTGAGGAATACTTCATTATTACTGGAAAATGAATTAATAGCAAAATATCCCAACATGAAAAAATTTAAAAATCTAGATGTACACAATTGCTTAAAGATGCACAAAATCTCATAAACCTCAACTCTAGTAATTGACATTGACAGGTAGAGGGAAGATCACTCTATATGGCTTGGAATGTTTATTTTTTTTTGACACTGCCCCCTTTTTGGACTACTTTTATCGAGGTTATTTTTCCACACTTAAATTGCTTGAAGTACATCATTTAAACCGAGCCTGGTTCAGTGAGGAAGCTCTTGGGGTACCCATTCCACCACATGGGTTTTCATCAAAGTTAAAATTTGTACCAGGAAATGCGCCTCTGACGAGAAGGTCAAAATCTTACTGCTGACTCAAGGCAGAACCTGAAGGAGCTGAGTGTGATGCCATGGGGAATGAAAAAAGAGACCACTAGTCGCTAGTTACCTTGAGGAATAAAATGCCACTGTTGTTCTAAAAATGCCAAAATAGCGCTGGCAGTCATACCCTGGGTTCACACTGTACGTTTGGGTGAGAGATTTCCAAACCGGTTGTCCACCGAGCTGGTGAACACTGGAGGCAGTCACGTTGTCCTAATCCAAATTATGAATTGATCTCCGTGAGTCACCTGTCCCGAAACTTTAAGCAGATCTGCCCCTTTCCTGGTTAAAAGCCTCTGGACTCTGGAGTTCCGAGATAAATGCAGAAAGCATCGTCTGTCTTTGTGGGTTAAAACGGTTTCTAAGTGGTTAAGTGACTGCCTTTCTTGTTGAAACACTAGATTAGTTAAAATATATATCCAACATGTTTATGTCCCCTTTAAATATTATTAATAATGTAGTGCTTTACTAAGATTTAATCTATATCTTTTAAAAACTTTTTTAAAAAATAAATTATTTCCCCTAAAAGTAAATTATCAAATTCTCTCAATATACTACAGTGAGCATTTTTCTATGTAACATTCTAAATGCCAATAAACTATAGCAATTTAGTTTTTATTTTATTTATTTGTTTATTTATTTATGAGAGAATCTCACTCTCTGAAAGATGAGAGTCCTAAGGCCGCTCAGGTATTGGGCCCACGGCATCCTCTCATGTGGGCCACCCCTAAAAGCCTGAGTGAGTCTAGGGAAGTGAGTTTGGATCTCAGAGGACACAGCATAGGAATATAAAAAGCCTGTCTTCTGGGTAAGAAGTGTTGAGATTGCTAATGGTATTTTCCTGTCTGGGTTTGGCTGCTGCCTTCTGGGCTTCCATTAAAAACCTCTTGTATGACAATTACTACTTTTTGCTTTCTCAAAATGTCACAGAACCTATTTAGCCGATAGATCACCTCACACCAGGCTACAGCCTCTCTTTTAAATATTGCATTAATCGTTCTTGTGTCGGACGATGTGAGTTATTAGTTTGGCAACAAAATGGTTTTTCCTCTGGGCTCTTTCTATTCCTTATTATTACAGAAAAGCCAAACCAATACTTCACAGTGGACACTTGCGTCATGTCCCCAGGGCCTAAATAATACTCCTTTGTTTCCAGCTGTCATTCAGTACGTGTGTACATAACTGCAGGGGTGTAAACTCCCCCCACCCCCTTCATGTCATCAGGGACATGGCCCACCCCAATGTGCGCATCAGTCGAGATTCTAAGGATGTTCACAGCTGAGGAGGAGTGAAAAAGTTCAAGATGAGACATCCGAGATCTAGGTCTGGCTAGTCCAGATCTGTCACAGATTAGCTGTGCAGCCTGGGGAAGGTCGTTTAAGCCCTCTGACTTCTCTAGTGGAAGGGAGTTATAAAGATCACTTCCAAGCTCTGAAATTCTGTAACCATCAGATGCTATAGTGTCCAAAGCATCTCAGAGAGAAAGTAGACCACCTACGCCAAATGCTGCATCAAAATCTCTGGTCAACAGGCACATAACGATGTAGGTGATGTGAGAGAGAGCAGCGGCTGGTGCTGGGATATAATTTACTCCCCCCCTTTCTGAAATCGGGCTGGCAGTGCAACAAATGCTCAGTGTCTTGGAGTAGAAACCCTTGTCCCAAATCCTGGATCTTTCATTATCGTGGCCTTAGTGAATCATTTAAAGTGTCAAACTCTCATCTGGGCAAGCTGGCTCACGCCTATAATCCTAGCACTCTGAGAGGCCGAGACAGGTGGATCTCTTGAGCTCAGGAGTTTGAGACCAGCCTGAGCAAGAGTGAGACCCCATCTCTACTAAAAATAGAAAAACTAGCCTGGGATTGTGTGGGTGCCTATAGTCCCAGCATCTTAGGAGGCTGAGGCAAGGGAATCACTTCAGCACAGGAGTATAAGGTTGCCGTGAGCTATGATACCATAGCACTCTACTGAGGGCTACTGAGTGAGACTCTATCTCAAAAAAAAAAAAAAAGAAAATAGGAATATCTAACTCTCAATTGTCTAACTGTATCACAAGTGTGTATATGTGTTCTGCTACAAAAGTGTGAATGGAGTGCTGTGTCAATTTTGAGAAACATTTGTCCGTATCCCTATCCTCGTGGCCAAGTAATGGTTCTGTCATCCTGAGTCTGTGTGACCATGACTGACAGCTTCTGTACCCAGTGGCACTTGCATGTCCTTGTCTCCTTGGGTTTGTGAGTGGGTTTGTCACAGCTGTGTAGCTGGGTCCTGCTAGGTTTCTGTGTGATTTCCAGCGTAACTGCCATATAGAGTTGCTATACAGGTAAAACAAAATAATGAGCATGAATAATTTGCCACATTTTATAAATTATAAAGAGTTTGCCCACCTGCTATGTATTTAGGCATCCTACAGATGAATGATACAATTTTATTAGCATTATTTCCTAGACAAGGAGATCTAGAATTTAAGTGATTTTCCCGAAATAACTTAACCAGTCAAGAGGAAAGCTATACTTTGAACCAAGATCTTTACTGTGCCCCAAACCTCACCTAAGTTTTTTGTGAAAAAGTTATAAGGTCTATTGTAAACACCACATGGACATTAGGTATTGTTGATTTTTAAAAAACTCTAGAAGGGAGGCTGTATAGTTACAATTTTCTATGTAATTTATTAGTTAGGTTTTCCTGGACAATTGCTTTATTTCCTACTTATTTACCACTGAAGATGGCATGGTCGAGGAGAAGGCACAGTTTACTTTTAAATTTATTTATTATTTTTTATTGTTTGGGATTCATTGAGGTTACAAAGAATTAGGTTACACTGGTTGCAAGTCCAACTTATAATGGCGTCCTGCCTCCAAGAGGTGTGTCAAACACTGTGACCCCCAACACCCTCCTTCCTCCCCTCTTCCCTGCCTTTATCCCCCTCCCCCCCCACCAGGTACCAGTTCATCTACTGTCTTCATATTAGAATTAAGCACATTGGACTCTTGCTTCTCCATTCTTGTGATGCTTTACTAAGAAGAATGTGTTCCACCTCCATCCGGGTTACTACAAAAGTTGTAAAGTCTCCATCTCTATTAATGGCTGCATAGTATTCCATGGTATACATATACCACAGCTGGTTAATCCATTCCTGGGTTGGGGGGCAGGTTGTTTCCACATTTTGGCGATTATAAACTGAGCTACAATAAACAGTCTAGTACAAATGTCTTTATGATAAAATGATTTTTTTTCTTCTCAGTAGATGCCCAGTAATGGGATTGTAGGATCAAACAGGAGGCCTAATTTGAGTTCTTTAAGGATTCTCCATACTTCTTCCAAAAATGCTGTATTAGTTTGCAGTCCCACCAGCAGTGTAAAAGTGTTCCCTGCTGTCCACATCCATGCCAGCATCTGCAGCCTTGAAACTTTGTGATGTGGCCATTCTTACTGGGGTTAGATGATATCCCAGTGTGGTTTGATTTGCATTTCTCTAATAATTAGGGACGATGAGCATTTTTTCATATGTTGGTTAGCCATTTGTCTGTCTTCTTCAGAGAAGGTTCTATTCATGTCTCTTGCCCAATAATACATGGAATTGTTGGCTCTTTTATTGTTGATTAATTTGAGTTTCAGTATCTCCTAGTTTTCAAGCTTTTGTCTGATTCATAATATGCAAATATCTTTTCCCATTCTGAAAGTTGTCTATCTGCTTTAATTGCCTTTTCCTTAGCTGTACAGAAGCATTTCAATTTCTTTCTTCTTTTTTTTTTTTTTTTTTAGAGACAGAATTTCACTTTGTCACTCTTGGTAGAGGGCTATAGCATCACAGCTCACAGCAACCTCCAATTCTTGGACTTAGGTGATTCTCTTGCCTCAGCCTCCAGAGTAGCTGAGACTACAGGCACCTGCCACAATGCCCAGCTACATTTTTTTTTTTTTGCAGTTTGCTTTTCAGTTTAATTAAGTCCCATTTGTTTACTTTGTTGTTGTTGCAATTGCCATGGAAGTCTTCTTCATAAAATCTTTCCCCAGGCCAATATCTTCCAGTGTTTTCCCCATACTTTCTTCAGGGATTTTTATTGTTTCATGCCTTATATGTAAATCTTTTATCCATCTTGAATCAATTTTTGTGAGTGAAGAAAGATGCAGGTCCAGTTTCAGTCATTCACATGTGGATATCCAGTTCTCCCAGCACCATTTATTGAATAGGGATTCTTTTCCCCAGTGTATGTTCTTGTTTGGTTTATGGAAGATCAGGTGGCTGTAAGATGTGTTTCATCTCATGGTTTTCTGTTCTTTTCCAAATGTCTATGTCTCTATTTTTGTGCCAATGCCATGCTGTTTTGATTACTATGGCCTTGTAGTACAGACCGAATTCTGGTAGGCTGATGCCCCAGCTTTGTTTTTATTACTAATAATTGCCTTAGTTATACAGGTTTTTCTGGTTCCATACAAAGTGAAGAATTATTTTTTCTAAATCTTGAAAGTATGATATTTTCACAATGTTGATTCAGCCCAGCCATGAGAATAGTATGTTCTTCCATTTGTTAATATCTTCTGCTATTTCTTTTCTTAGGGTTTCATAATTTTCTTTATAGAGGTCCTTCACCTATTTTTTTAGGTATATTCCTTAATATTTCATTTTTGTTGAAGCTACTGGGAAAGGAATTGTGTCCTTGATTAGCTTCTCATCTTGGCTGTTATTGGCATATACAGAGACTACTGATTTATGGTCATGGATTTTATATCTCAGGATATATACTGAATTTTTTGATCACTTCCAAAAGTCTTGTGGTAGAGTCTTTGGGGTTCTCTAAATATAAGATCAAATCATCAGCAAAGAGTGAGAGTTTGATCTCTTCTGCCCTCATTTGGATGCCCTTTATTTCCTTCTCTTGCCTGATTGTGTTGGCTAGAATTTCCAGCAGTATGTTGAGTAGTAGTGGTGATAGAGGACAACCTTGTCTGGTTCCTGTTCTGAGTGGAAAAGCTTTCAGTTTTACTCCATTCAATATAATATTAGGTATGGGTTTCTTGCAGATGGCTTTGATCAGTTTAAGAAATGTGCCACCTATGCCTATATTCTTCAGTGTTCTAATTAGGAAAGGATGCTGAATTTTATCAAATGCTCTTTCTGCATCTATTGAGAGGATCATATGGTCTTTGTTTTTGTTTCTGTTGTTATGGTGAATTATGTTTATGGACTTGCATCCCTGGGATGAAATCTACTTGATTGTGATACATGATTTTTTTTAATGAGAAGCCATAATCCTTTGTCTAGGATTTTATTGAGAATTTTTGTATCTATATTCATTAGTGAAACTGGTCTGAAGTTCTCCTTTTCAGTTGAGTCTTTTCATTGTTTTGGTATCAGGGTGATGTTTGCTTCATAGAAAAGGAATCTTGGGGAAGATGCCTTCCTTCCCAATTTTTTGGAATAATTTCTGCAGTATGAGTATAAGCTCTTCTTTGAAGGTTAGGTAGAATTCTGGTGTGAAGCCATCTGAACCAGGGCATTTTGGGGGTGGGCTGGTCAGGAGATTTTTTTTTATTGTTTCTTTGATCTCTGTGGTTGAAAGTCTGTTCAGGAGATCTATTTCTTCTTGGTTACGTCTAGGGAGAGGGTGTGATTCCAAGTCTTGATTCATTTCTTCCACGTTGTCAAATTTCTAGGCATAGAGTTTCTTGTAGTACTCAGAGACAATCTCTTGTATCTCTGTGGCATCTGTCATTATTGTCCCTTATCATTTCTGATTGGCCATGGTGGTCACTTGATCTGGGTGAATATTGTTCCTGTAGCCATCCTCTGTAGGCTGCCTTATCTATCAGAAGAACTATTGAGGTTATTAGAGATTTTACTTTTCTGTTTCTAGTTAATTTGGACAAAGGTCTATCAATTTTATTTATTTTTTTGAAAAACCAACTTTTTTTTTTTGTTAATTTTGTGAATGATTTTTTTGTTTTCAATTTCATTAATCTCTGATTTATGCTGGTTCTTTCTTTTCTTCTGCTGGGTTTAGGATTAGATTATTCTTTTTCCAATACCATAGGCTCTCTTTCTGTTTTTTGAATGTGGGCATCTAATGTGATAAATTTCCCTTTTGGACTGCTTTTACTGTAACCCATAGGTTTTGGTAACTTGTATATTTATTGTTGATACATTTGAGGAATTTAACAATTTCCACTTTTATCTCTTCCTGAACCCAACTATCATTCAGCATAAGGTTGTTTAATTTCCATGCCTTTGTGTATGGATGAACATTTTTGTTAGAAAAAGCACAGTTTTAAATGCCAACTGATAGAGAAATTTGAGTGAAGGATCTGCACTGTGTAGTATATGGTTGAAATTGTTAATGATGTCTGCTTATTACTTTCAGTGCGTGCACTGAGCGTACATGTTCTATTCTGTAATCCACACTTTTTCCATCAGATTCTATAAAGCTCCCATCTTTCCTACACTAAGGCACCACAACTGAAGAGTCATCAATAGAATAGGGCATGAGCCATGAACCACTTCTACAGGATCAGGGTGAATTTTCACACAATTTCATCTTTCTTATAACTCTGGTGGTCACTTGGTCAGGGTGGGTATTGTTCCTATAACCATCCTCTATAGGTTTCCTTATCTATCAAAAAACCATAACTGCAGTTGCCTTGTGGGATAAATATAATTATTTGTAAAACAGCATGAGCAAAGTGGTTTATGCAATAAATGATAGTTCTTTTGACAGACATATTGCAACAAGAAAATCACATTTAAAATCTTTGTCACTTAATCCAGAACTTCTATCAGCTGAGGAAAGCAGTCAGCTACAATCACTTCCACTCTATATGGTAATAGTCATTTCTGAAACACTTACAGAGGGGGATATTATATCAATGAAATAAACACTGTTCATTAATAAATATTCTTAAATCAAACAAAACTATCTTTAAATTTTTATCTATGTTTTGTGTATTTACTACTCTCTTTATAAAATTAAATTATTTTAATCATTTATATTTTATCAATTTCATTACAATTTTTCTAAATTATCAATTTTTTTCTCTTATTAATCTGCAAAGGGTGGCTTTGTAGTTACTATTTATTTCTGAGAGTCTAACTGTAAGTCTGCACTGAGAGCAGGAAGAAATTAACATATTATTGTTATTACCATTTTCATTAAATAATGAAAAGTATGCAAGGTTCTGAATTAATGTTTTATATCAACCATTCAGCCATTTATTTATTGAGCACCTACATGTCCCAGAGGCTACAGTCAAATACATCTCAGAGAGGCCAGGTTTATGATCTCTGTGTAATAGTATGTCAGAATAAAAAAAAACAATTATGAATCATGATTTTCTTGGCCTCATATACCTCATCTGTATACTGAGAATAATAAAACCTATTTTTCCTCCCAGGACTTATAAAGATCAAAAGATATAATGGATATAAAACCCTGTGAATAATTAAGAGTGTTTTTTTTTATTTTCTCTGTACATTTACATGTGTTTATTTGGTTTCCACTTTTTGCCCTCACAAAATTAAAAAGACTTAAAATTTAATAACAATAACAATGTTTAAGATAAGGATGAGAAACAAAAACCTCATAAAGAATGAACAAAAATAAATACATTCAGAAAAGTAATCAGAAGATTGCTGCAAGGAAATATTGAGTAATAATAATAAAAATAATAATGCAAAAAAGCAACATTCACATTGTCAGAGTATGTCTATCATAGAATGCTTTAGCTCTGAGGATCAGTATGGAGTCATCAGTTAACTTACTATTATTATTTTTTTCCCAAAGTCTCAAAAAATAGACAACTAATATTTATAAATAAAAATAAAAGATAATTCAAAAAAACAGATCATGCCAAATCTTATAGACAATAGAAAAAGAAGAAATACTTCAAAATCATTCTACTTCATCTGGGTACACCTGATATTAAAATTGGAAAAAATACATTATTATAAAGAGAAATTACAAACTCATAAATGAGGGTGCAATATCCTAAACAACATATTAACAAGTTGAATTAAAAATTAATGTTCAAGTAATATACTTTGGTCAAAATTAAATCCAATTTATGTGAGAACTAGTCACATAAAGACTAGTCACTAGTCTTTTCTTTTTTTTCTTTTTTTTTATTGAATGGTAACTGTGTACATTAATGCACTTCTTTCTTTTTTTTCTTTTCCTTTCCCTCGCCCACTCCCTCCTTCTATCTCTGGCCTCCCCTCCCCCATGCCCCACCATGTCATTAATTATCATTAATTGTCCTCATGCCAAAGTTGAATGCATAGGATTCATGCTTCTCCATTCCTGTGATGCTTCACTAAGAATAATGTGTTCCAGCTCCATCCAGGTTAGTACAAATGCTGCAAAAACTCCATTTATTTAATGGCTGAATAGTATTCCGTGGTATACATATACCACAGCTTACCAATCCATTCCTGGGTTGAGGGGCATTTAGGCTATTTCCACATAATATTTAAAGAGTGTTTTAAAAAATATACATCGTTTTTATTAAGTCATTCATACATAGATTATGAATACATTTATGCCATTATAGGATTCAATATGTTGATTATTTGTACAAATTGGAATGCTTACATCCTTCTAAACAACAAAACCTTCACTACTTTTACCCAATTACAGGATTAAGACATTTATGCTCTACGCCTGATAGATCCAAGTTGTACTTGCAATATGCTCCATAGGTGTGGTCCCCCTACCAATCCTCCCTCTATTGACCCACACCCCTCCCTTCCCCTCTCCCTCCGCTTCCCTCTTTCATCCTAGGATATAGTTGAGTTTCATTTGTCACATGCATGTGTAAGTGATTGTAAATTGGTTTCACAGTAGTATTGAGTACATTGGATTTTTTTTCCATTCCTGAGATACTTTACTAAGAAGGATATTTTCCAGCTCCATCCATGTAAACATAAAAGAGGTAAAGTCTTCATTTTTTAATGCTACATAGTATTCCATGGTATACATGTACCACAATTTATTAATCTATTCATGGGTCTATGGGCACTAGGGCTTCTTCCATGACTTGGTAATAATGAATTGAGCTGCAATGAATAATCAGGTGCAAATATCTTTATTGCTAAATGATTTTTGGTCCTTTGGATACATACCTTGGGTGGCGCCAGTGGCTCAAAAGAGTAAGGCACTTGCCCCATATGCTGGAGGTGGTGGGTTCAAACCCAGTGCCTGGCCAAAAACGGAAAAAAAAAAAAAAAAAGAACCAAAGAATATAAATTAAGAATACTACTAAAGTGTCTGGTTTAGATTTTTGTTTTGTTCATTTGTTTGCTTATTGGATTCTGAAGAAACTTTTGTATCAGGTAAAATTTTATTAGACCACATTCCAGAGAAAATCTAGACTAAAGTCTAGAAAACTCTTTATTTTGTCAAATAACAAGAAATATAAGGGTAGCCTGTCGATGGCTCAGCAGCACTGCTAGAGATGCAAGTTCCTTCTATCTTTCTGACTCACTGATCTTAGAGTTTGTTTCTTCCCTTGTGATCAGACCATGGCTGCTTTATCTCCAGGGCTGTATCCACATTCCAGGCAAACCTGCTCATGAATCTTGGTCAGATAATTCGGAAGAAAGACATTCTTTCTAGATAATTTTTTTGCTTTATTTCATTGGCTAGAAAATGTGTCTCGTTGACAACCTTAGAAGAAAGGGGATTTGGAAAAATGTTTGAGATTTTTGACCTTTAGGAGAATAAAGGAAGGAAAAGGGGGAGCAGGGCTGTAAATGGCTCGGTGAAGACTTCTCTTGATATAGGTTAAGATTCAATAACATATTTTGTTGATTTACTGTACTAAGCTGAGACTTCAAATTGCAAAGACAGTTAAGAGTTGCACATGCTACAAAGCTCTAGTGAAGCTCTGCCCTAAAACTGTTGATGCCAGGTCTAGGTTAGTAAATTGAAATTCATTAGTTCTTCAAGTTACCCCTACCTGCTCTCAGATTGGCTCTGGACTTGGTAATTATATAACCTCTAACAGCATATTTCTAATTCAAGATACAAACTGTGGCTTCTCCCACATAAAATGGCCAATTTATTAATAAACAAGAAGAATGAGACCCCTTATTACAAAGAAAATAAACCATCGTTTGTGGTTGCAATAAAGAAAGAAATAACCTCATATAATTATTTCAGACCCAAAGGCTGAAAAGGAAATTAAATGGGCATGTGCCTAGAAACTGTCCTTAGGAATCAAATTTGCTCAGAGAAACAAGGGAGAAAGAAAGGGATGGGAATGTAGTTATTATTCATCTATCGGAACAAGAGCAAGAATAAAGAAGACAAGTATATGAAACTGCAGGAAAAAAGCAGCTTCTCTAAGTAGAAGGTATTAGCCAAAGTTCTCTGGAGCCACAACCAATAGAATAACCAACACACCAACAGGAATAGTGGGGAGGAGGGAGAGAGAGAGAGAGATTGAGAGAGAGGGATTTTAAGAATTGGTGTGTGATGCAATATCTATTTTTTTAATTAAATCATAGCTGTGTACATTAATGCAATCAGGAGGTACAGTGTGGTGTTTTCATATACAATTTGAAATATTTTCATCAAACTGGTTAACATAACCTTCATGTCATTTTCTTAGTTGTTGTGTTAGAACGTTCATATTCTACTCTTAGAAAGATTCACTTGTACCCTTGTAAGAT
>CAUYTI010056620.1:0-14437 GCA_963575145.1 Galago senegalensis
TGGTCCCAGCTACTTGGGAGGCAGAGGCAAGAGACTTGCTTGAGCCCAGGAGTTGGAGGTTGCTGTGAGCTGTAATGCCACGGCACTCTACCCAGGGGGACAGCTTGAGGCTCTGTCTCAAAAAAAAAAAAAAAAAAAGAAATTGAGTCCTGGGCTGCTCCTGTGGCTCAATGGGTAGGGCGCTGGCCCCATATACAAAGGGTGGTGGGTTTGAACCGGCCCCAGCCAAACGGCAACAAAAAATAGCTGAGTATTGTGGCGGGTGCCTGTAGTCCCAGCTACTCAGGAGGCTGAGGCAAGAGAATCACCTAAGCCCAGGAGTTGGAGGTTGCTGTTAGCTGTGACGCCACAGCACTCTACCGAGGGCGATAAAGTGAGACTCTGTCTCTAATTAAAAAAAAAAAAGAAAAGAAATTGAGTCCCAGAGAGGTTCAGCCTTTTAAGCACAGGCCAGAGCTCTGCCCAAACTTACTTTGTGGGTTTGGGCAAGCTAGATAGTCTCCACAGCCTCACTTGTTATCTATAAAGTGGTGCTAATGATATCAACTTCATGCAGAGGGTAGGGGTAAGGATTAAGTAAGTGGCACAGAACTGGGAGTTGGACAGTTTTCAATGATTGTTTCTTTCTCTATCCTCTCCTTCCTCCTGTCTTCACTTTGAGACCTTCCTCTGAGTTAGGAACTATATAGTTTCTTTAGGAGGCGAAATTATTCTACAAAGCCCTAGTAGGCACTGGTTCTGTGGATAGGGAGGAAGTGCTAGCAAGGGAAAATAAAGATGGCTGATGTGGGAGTCCCTGAGTCATGGTACCAGGATCATGTTGATTCAGAATTCTGGGGTTAGTGTAGGGAAGTGGAGAGCCCAGCACGCAGGCCACCTGGCTTTCCATCTTCCCTTCCCCTCCTTCTAACCAACTCAATTCTCCACCCCTGCACCAGGGGCTTTCTACCTGAGCTGAGCACATCTGCTGCATGAGTTAGGTCCCCGTGATTTTGCTCATACTATTGGCTACCCTGAGAAAGCTCTTATTCCCTCCCCTTTGGTAATATCCTTTCCTTCTGTGCTTCAAAAATAGGCTCGAAATGTAAACACCATTTATTGATTTTTAAAAATTTATAGCATCATACTTACCTGGCAGGGGAGATATCATGATCATGAAGGTGGTTTTCCAAAGGCAAGGCTTATCCATCACACTCTGGATGTGCTGACCCCTGTGATATTCCCAAATGTGGGAAACTCGACAGCGTAATTTGTGTTGGTGGGGGAACTGCATTCGTGCTTTCCCTGTAAAATTAAAAATAAATAAATAAATAAAAAGAATGCATAGTATCAGCCTATGAATAAAGTCCACAAGATTTAATCATAGCTAGGAAGTAGAATATGTTACCAACCTTATCTGGAAGTTACGCCAGATAATAGTAGAGAGGTAAGGGCGCCACCTGTGGCTCAGTGGGTAGGGCACCGGCCCCATATACTGAGGGTGACGAGTTCAAACCCAGCCCTGGCCAACTAAAACAGCAGTGGCAACTGCAACAAAAATAGCTGGGCATTGTGGCGGGTGCCTGTAGTCCTAGCACCTCGGGAGGCTGAGGCAAGAGAATTGGCCTAGTCAAAGAGCTGGAGGAGGCTGTGAGCTGTGATGCCACAGCACTCTAACGAGGGTGACAAAATGAGATTCTGTCTCAAAAAAAAAAATAGTAGAGAAGGGGTGGAGAAGAGAGGTAGAAGGAAATATCCTTACCTCATATATTGAGGTGTCAAGACATCTTAGGCTGGGCGTGGTGGCTCACGCCTGTAATCCTAGCACTCTGGGAGGCTGAGGTGGGTGTGTTGCTTGAGCTCACAAGTTTGAGACCAACCTGAGAAAAAGCGAGACCCAATCTCTACTAAAAATAGAAAAACTGAGGCAAGAGGATTGCTTGAACCCAAGAGTTAGAGGTTGCTGCGAGTTATGATGCTATGGCTGTCTACTGAGGGTGACAGCTGGAGACTCTGTCTCAAAATAAAAACAAAACAGATCTTATCTATTGACAATGGAACAAGACATGAAGAAGTACATTATTAAGAACAAAAATAATAATACAATTATATTGGGGAGGAACAATGAGGGGTCAAATTTTCACCCTTCAAACAGAAAATCAAGAAATAGCAGTGCAAATGTATTGTGTAGAGATGAATAGCAGAAGGAGATAAAACAAATGGTTGAAATAGTTCAAATGCTTACCTTTGGAATTAAATGGGCATATCTCCAAGAAGATGTAAGGGCTGGATGTAGTGGCTCACCCCTATAATCTTAGTACTTTGGGAGGGTGAGGTGGGTGGATCACTTGAGCTCAGAAGTTCAAGACCAGCCTGAGCAAGAATGAGACCCTGGGCGGGGCCCATGGCTCAGTGGGTAGAGTGTTGACCCCATATACCAAGGGTGGCAGGTTCAAACCTGGCCCCAGCCAAACTGGGGCCTGGGGCTGGCTAAAAAAAAAATAGCCAGGCCTGTGGCTGGCACCTGTATCAGGAGGCTGAGGCAAGAGAATTGCCCAAGCCCAGGGGTTAGAGATTGCTGTGAGCTGTGTGATGCCATAGCACTTTACCCAGGGCGATAGAGTGAGACTATCTCTATGAAAAAAAAAAAATGAGACGCTGTCTCTACCAAAAATAGAAAAACTAGCCAGCCACCATGGTGAGTGCCTGTAGTCCCAGTTATTCAGGAGGCTGAGCCTGAAAGGTGTTTTTTTTTTTTTTTTTTTTTTGCAGTTTTTGGCCCGGGCTGGGTTTGAACCTGCCACCTCCAGCACATAGGGCCAGCACCCAACTCCTTTGAGCCACAAGCACCACCCTGTTTTGTTTTTTTTTTTGAGACAGAGTCTCACTATGTTCCCCCCAGTAGTGTGCCATGGTGTTACAGCTCATAGCAACCTCAAACTCCTGGGCTTAAGCGAGTCTCTTGCCTCAGCCTCCCAGAGTCTCTTGCCTCAGCCTCCCAAGTATCTGGGACTACAGGGACCCACCACAATGCCCGGCTATATATATATATATTTTGGTTGTAGTTGTCATTGTTGTTTAGCAGGCCCAGGCCAGGTTTGAACCTACCAGCCTGGGTGTATGTGGCCAGTGCCCTACCCACTGAACTACAGGTGTCGCCTGTTTTGTTTTGTTGTTTAGAGACAGAGTCTCACTCCAATCATTGCCCTGGGTAGAGTGCTGTGGCATCATCATGAGCTCACAACAACCTCAAACTCTTGGGCTTGAGTGACCCTCTTGCCTCAGCCTCCCAGGTAACTGTGAGGTATAAGCCACAACTCCTGTCAGTTTTTTCTATTTTTGGTAGAGACAGGGTCTTGCCCTTGCTCACACTGATCTTGAACTCCTGAGATCAGGCAATCCACCCTCCTCGGCCTCCCAGAGTGCTAGGAGTAAGGGTATGAGTCACCCTGTCTGGCCAACCCAAGAGTTTGAGGTTGCTGTGAGCTACAATAACGCCAGGGCACTCAACCCAGGATGATAGGCTCTGTCCCAAACAAAACAAAACAAAAGGGATGGGCAGCGCCTGTGGCTCAGTGGATAGGGCGCCGGCCCATATACCAAGGGTGGCTGGTTCAAACTTGGCCCCAGCCAAACTGCAACAAAAAATAGCTGGGCGTTGTGGCAGGTGCCTGTAGTCCCAGCTACTTGGGAGGCTGAGGCAAGAGAATCGCCTAAGCCCAGGAGTTGGAGGTTGCTGTGAGCTGTGACACTATAGCACTCTACTAAGGGCAACAAAGTGAGACTTTGTCTCAAAAAAAAAAAAGGGATAGCCAATAAGTGTATGAAAATATGTTATTTCACTAATTATTAGGGAAATGCAAATCAAAACTATGAAATACTATCTTACCCCATCAGGATGGCTACTATGTTTAAAAAAAAAAAAAGGCAGAAAATAGTAAGTGCCAGAGAGAATGAGGAGAAATTGTAACCCTAGTACATTGTTGGTGGGAATGTAAAATGGTGCAGCCACTTCAGAAAACAGTATGGTAGTTCTGGGTAGCGTCTGTGGCTCAAAGGAGTAGGGCGTCGGCCCCATATGCTGGAGGTGGTGGGTTCAAACCCAGCCCTGGCCCAAAACTGCAAAAAACCCCCAAACAAAACAAAACAGTATGGTAGTTCCTAAAAAAACTAAAAATAAGAATTACCTGCTTTGTGCACACTCTACTCAGGGCACCAGAGTGAGACTGTCTCAAAAAAAAAAAAAATTAGCATATGATCTAGTAATCAACTTCTGGATAGACACCCCAAATAATTGAAAATAGGCACTTGAGGGCAGTGCCTGTGGCTAAGTGGGTAGGACGCCAGCCCCATATACCAGGGTGGGGGGTTTGAATCTGACCCCGGCCAAACTGCAGCAAAAACATAGCCAGGTGCCTATAGTCCCAGCTACTTGGGAGGCTGAGGCATGAGAATCGCCTAAGCCCAGGAGTTGGAGGTTTCTATGAGCTGTAACACTACGGCACTCAACCAAGGGTGATAAAGTGAGACTGTCTCAAAAAAGAAAAAGAAAATAGGGACTTAAACAAACATTTGTACACCAGGGTTTATAACAGAATTATTCACAATAACCAGAAGGCATAAACAACCCAAACATCCATCAGTGTGTGAACGGATAAACAAAGCATGTGTATCGATGGAATAGAATATTATTCAGCCTTAAAAAAGAAGGAAATTCTGGCCGGGCATGGCGGCTCACACCTGTAATCCTAGCAATTTGGGAGGCTGAGGCAGGCAGATCACTTGAGCTCACATGTTGGAGACCTGTCTGAGCAAAAGCGAGACCTTGTCTCTACTAAAAATAGAAAAACTGAGGCAAGAGGATCACTTGAGGCCAAGAGTTGGAGGAGGTTTCTGTGAGCTATGATGCCATGCCACACTACCATGGCTGATAAAGTGAGACTCTGTCTCAAAAAAATAAAAATAAAAAAGGAAGGAAATTCTCACATATGCTACAACACAGATGAATCTTGAAGACACTATGCTAAGTGGAATAAGCCAATCACAAAAAGATTAAAAACTATGGGATTACACTCTTATAAGTTATAGAAGAATACTGGTTGCCAGAGGCTTGGGAGAGGTGAAATGGGGAGCTATTGTTTGTTTATCAGCCATAGAGTTTGAGAAGATAAAAATGTTTTTGGAGGGCTGTAATCCCAGCAGGTGGGATTGCCTGAGCTCACAGGTTGGAGACCAGCTGGAGCAGGAGGGAGACCCTGGGTGTTGTAGCTGGCACTCATAGTCCCAGCTACTAGGGAGACTGAGGCAAGAGAATCACTTGAGCCCAAGAGTTTGAGGTTTCTGTAATCTCTGATGCCACGGCACTCTACCAAGGGCAACAAAGTGAGACTCTGTCTCAAAAAAAAAAAAATATCTATATATATATCTATATATATATATTCACTTTGGAGCAGAGGGCTAGAAGGAGGAAAAATTCTGCTTTTTGTTATAAAGCTGTTTTCTTTTTTTTTCTCTCTTATCTCTAGGCAACCAGGGACTGTTTTGTTTTCTAATGTGGGGTATATACTTTTCTTTTTTCATATCCAAGTATAAATTAGATATGTTTTATTGTAATTTTTTTTTGCAGTTTTTTTTTTTTTTTTTGGCCAGGGCTGGGTTTGAGCCCACCACCTCCATATGAGGCTAGCGCCCTACTCCTTTGAGCCACAGGCGCCACCCTACTGTAATTTTTATTAACAGACCTGAGAGATGTTTCCTAGCTAATGCCATCAAACAATTTAGGGGCTAGGCATGATGACTCATACCTGTAATCTCAGCACTTTGGGAGGCCAAGGGAAAAGGATCTCTTGAGCCCAGAAGTTTGAGGCTGCCTTGAACTATGATGACTCTGCTGTACTCTAGGCCAGCCAACAGAGCAAGACTGTCTCAAATGAGAGACGAGGGAGGAGCGGGAGAGGGAAAAAGAGGGGAGGGGAGGAGAGGAGGGGAGGAGAGGGGAAGGAGGGGAGGGGAGGGGAAGGAGGGGAGAGGAGAGGAAAGAAAAGTTACAAGGACTAGTGGTTCCATGAGTTTTTCACCATAAAAAAATAAGAGCAAAGGGATTACTTAGGGCTGGAGTCAGCTTTGGCATCAGATCTGAAAAGAATCTGGCCCTGCTGCTTTTTCTGTCAATGACCTTGAGCAAATCTCCTTTCTATTCAGTAATTTTTCATAGCTCTCAGTTATAATTGACTATTTCCAAGTAGTATATGAAAATGAAAAAGGGCCTTTTTTTTTTTTTGACAGAGTCTCACTCTGTTACCCAGGCTAGGGTTCTATGGCATTATCCTAGCTCACAACAACCTCAAACTCTTGCACTCAAGTGATCCTCCTGCCTCAGCCTCCCGAGTGCTGGGATTACAGGCGCTCACTGTGACGCCCAGCTAGTTTTTCTATTTTTAGTAGAGATGGAGTCTCGCTCTTGCTCAGATTGGTCTGGAACTTCTGAGCTCAAGTAGGTCTCCCAGAATGCTTGGATTACAGGCGGTGAGCCAAAAAGGAGCCCTTTTAAAATAATATCCTTCACTGTATGTCTGAGAAGTGAGCTGTCTAAGAAGTGCAGTGATCATGAAGGACAGGCGGGGGAAAAAAGGAGAGACTGCTTGCTGGCTGCCACAGAAAGAAGAGGGAAGGAGAGGATGAAGAAGGGAGTTTTAATTTTCAAAGATGAGAATAAAATGACTTGGAACATAATGTTTTTACTCTGCCAGCCAGGCCAATTAGATCCCACAGCCAATACAAAAATACATAAATAAGCCAAAACACCCCAAACCAAAGAACAAGGCTAATAAAAATTATTCTAAAAACGGATGTTTCTGGTTTTCAAACAGAAAATGAAAATAAGGAACTTGCTCTGAACTACTGATTATCTTGATCCCAGTCGATGGCAGCTACAGCCAGATGGTATGTTAAATGATCAGTATTTTCTTTCTGACAGCCTCAAATTGAAAAACTAAATAAGCCATACTCCCTGCAAAAAGTTGCCAAGAAGTTGTGAAAGCCTTGCTTTTGCAAAGAGGATAGGACAAAATCTTTCTTGGATTGTTTAACTTTTTATCTTCCTTGGGTCAAAGTTAAGAGCAAAAGTCAACTGTGATGTCTGGGATAAGGACCCAGTGTTATGAGACTAAATCTAATTTGCCTTCCTCTACTCACTCATTGATTCAAGACACACTCATCCAGTGCCCACTTGGTAACAAGCATGATGCTGGGACTTAGGGCTGGAGATATGAATGAGACAGGATTTTCACGCTCATGGAGCTCACTGTCTAGTAGAGAACACTAACCCTGAGACCTACAATGGCCCACAGTGCGGACAGTGCTGTGTGAGGGGGATGGGGAGAGGCACCTGCCCTAGACATGTTGTGAAAGATCTGCTGGAGGTTTGAGCTGAGTTCTGAGAAATGAATGGTGTGTTCTTTCCTGTTGCTGCTGAAGCAAATTGCACATATTTATTTAGTGGCTTTAAACAACAGAAATTTGTTTTTTTTTTACAATTCTGGAGACCAGAGTGTGAAATGAGTCTTATGGGACTAAGGAGTTGGCAGAGCTGGTTCCTTTGAGAGGCTCCAGAGGAGAATCCATTTCTTATCTCTTCCAGCTTCTGGTGGCTCCAGGTGTTCTTTGGCTTGTGGCCACATTACTAATCTTTGCTTCTGTGGTCTGTGGTCACATTGACTCCTATTCTTCTATGTATGATCCCCCTCTTCCCTCTGGCCTTTTAGTTTTCTTTTTAGAGACACAGTCTCATTTTGTTTTTATTTTGTTGCCTAGGCTGGAGTGCAGTGGCTTGATCACAGCTCTGTCACCCCTGACCCTGGATTCAAGCAGTCCTCCCATTCCAGCCTCCCAAGTAGCTAGAACTATAGGTGTGTGCCACCAGACCCAGATAACCTCTGCCTCTCTCGTAAAAAAGATTGTGACTATGTTTAGGGCTCATTTGCATAATCCAGAATAATATTTCCATCTGAAAATCCTTAATTTAATCACATCTGAAAAGTTCCACTTGCCAGATGAGGTAGCCCTCCCAGGTTCCATAGATTAGGGTGTGGGTATCTTTGGGAGCCATCCTGCAGCCCCAAACGGATAGAATTTCCAGGGTAACCATGGACAGCCAATGGTATGTTCTGAGTGTGAGGTTTTGTTATAGAGGAGTAGTTTTGTTATAGGAGCAAAGAGTGTTTATTTAGGGGTAGAGAAAAATATGGCAGGGTCTTATGAGTGAGATAGGCAATGCCTATGCTATAATGATTATGGATTTTATTCCTAGCAAGCCCTCAGCTAGTGTGTGGCATATGGTAGGTACCCAATAGAATTTAGATGGCTTGAGTAGAATAAATGGCAAGGAAATAATATTCATATAGGGCCTTCTACACACTTGTTGGAGATAAAATATAAAAAGGGGGCGGCACCTGTGGCTTGGTGGGTAGGGCACCAGCCCCATATACCAAGGGTGACAGGTTCAAACCTGGCCCTAGCCATACTGCAACAAAAAAATAGGCAAGAGACTTGCCTAAGCCCAGGAGTTAGAAGCTGCTGTGAGCTGTGTGATGCCATGGCACTCTACTGAGGGCGATTAAGTTAGACTCTGTCTCTAAAAAATAATAAAATAAAATAAAACATAAAGAGATCTCCCCTTGGTGAGATTCAAGCCCTATGACCAAGAGGTGAGGAGGCTTTTCAGACCTGAGGCTGTGTGTCAAGTGGCACAGGTGCCAGTGTTCTGCTATTTGCAATGTGTATGCAAATATCCTTTCTTCAGGGTCTCAGGATGCCAGTTCCAGGTATCACAGACAGGCAGGACAAGGAAAGAAGGTTGGCAGCCTCTTTTTTTTTTTTAATTTCAGGTTAATGCGAGGGCACTGTTGTAACCCAGCCCTCTTTCCCCTGCCCACTCCTGTTCCCCAGCCCTCACCTGTCCCCTCCCCGCCCAGCCCATTTCCCTCCTCCTCCCTTCTCCCCCCTGAGTCAACTTGGGAACAAGGCAAGTCCCTCCTCCCCCCATGGTGGCTATGAACAGGGCTTCCTAGCTACATTCCCAGGTCCCCTTCTTCCCCCTAGGGTTGCCAACAACAAGCTTCAAGTACAAGGAAGAAAAGTCCCAAGTTTCACAAAACCCCCAAGTTCTCAATAGACGAACAATGGTGGAAAACTCACCAAGACTTGATTAATTACTATTGTATACCTATAACGATTGTGATATGAGATTGTCAACCAAAACTGTATTAATTATTGTTCCATTGCTGTATCCATGACTACCTGAGTTGTAACCCCCCCTTAACCAGCCACATTTCGCTTCTGTAATATACTTGCACATAGCCTATAAAAGGCAACTCACCCTCCCACTTGGGCTGCTGACTGTCTCTCGGAGCAGCAGCCCCTGCAGCAGGTAAAATAAATTACCAATTAATTAACCTAAGTGGGGGTCTGACTCTATTTTTCCATGTTTCCTAAGTTATTTCACACAAACAACTAGGTTACAATATTTGCATTCATTAGGTAGAGTCCCTCTTGCAGTTGTGCTCCACACCCAAGAGGGTGTACCCTTACATGGTGTACCCTTACATTGTGCCATGTACCCTTACATTGTGCCCATAAAGTAGGAGCACATCAATCCCCCTCCCCCCCTCCCCTGGAAAGCCTTTCCCTGGAGCCCCTCAGCAGACTCCCCTTAGGTTCCATTGTCACTGTTGTTATGAGTGCCAACATTTTTAATGTAAAGGAGGACATAGGGTCATGGGCCATAGTGTTGCCAAAAGCTCTGTAGGGCAACAGCAGAGATAGCTCACTTTTGGTCAGGGTAATCAGGCCAAATCTTCTTGGAGAAGGTGTCATCTGGATTGAACCTTAAAGGTTACAAAGGATGGTGACCATGGGGTGGATCTGTAGCTCAGTCGGTAGGGTGCCAGCCATACCACAGTCTGGACCTAGCTTGGGCCAGCTAAACAACAATGACAACTGCAAGAAAAAAATAGCTGGGCGCTGTGGCAAGTGCCTATAGTCCCAGCTACTTGGGAGGCTGAGGCAAGAGAATCTCTTAATCCCAAGAGTTTAGGTTGCTGTGAGCTTTGATGCCATTGCACTCTACAGAGGGTGACATAGTGAGACTCTGTCTCAAAAAAGAAAAAGAAAAAGTAAGGATGGTGACCATGACAAGAGAAGGGCAGTTGAAGCTGAATGTAATGGACAGAGGGGAAGAGGTGGGAATATGGAAGAAAAGATGAGTTGAACAGGGTTACAGGAATGATTTTTTGAGTATAAAAAAAAAGGAATTGAGAACTCTGTGTATTTCTTTCATTCAATCCTTTCTTCTTTCTTTCTTTCTTTCTTTCTTTCTTTATTTATTTCTCTCTTTTTTTTTTTTTGAGACAGAGCCTCAAGTTGTTGCCCTGGGTAGAGTGCCATGGCATCACAGCTCACAGCAACCTCCAACTCCTGGGCTCAAGCGAGTCTCCTGCCTCCACCTCCCAAGTAGCTGGGACTACAGGCGCCTGCCACAATGCCTGGCTATTTTTTGGTTGTATTTGTCATTGTTGTTTGGCAGGCTCAGGCTAGATTCGAACCTGCCAGCTCAGGTGTATGTGGCTGGCGCCGTAGCTGCTTGAGCTATAGGCATCGAGCCACTTTCATTTAATCCTTATTAGAAGTATAGCTTCCTCTATAGAGGGACTTTTTGTTTGTTTGTTTGTTTTTCTTGTTATTTCTTTCTTCCTTTTTGTTAGATAAGAGATCTTACTCTGTCTCCCAGGCCACAGTGCAGGGGCATAATCATATCTCCCTGTACACTCAAGCTCCTGGGTTCAACTCCTCAGCCTCCCAAGCAGCTGAGATTACAGGTGATAGGCACTAGATAATGTGGTCAAAGTTGGTGTAACCAGATTTGATATCAGATCTGTCTCAATATATGACTTCCTTCATTGCTTATTTATTTAAATTGAACTTTTCTATTTCATAACTTATTACAAAGGTAATAAGGCTCATTGTAATAAATCTTTATAGGTAAACAAGGTTAAAAGTGTGGACAATCATCTTTACCTTACCCTAGGCTCATACAACCATGTAAAGACATGTTCGTGTTTCTATATCTCCTCTCTCTCTGTGTATATCTATATATCTTTATATATATATATATATATATATATATAGTGCCAAAATAAAGATTTTATTTTGAAAGTCATTTGAAAGATGCCAAGTAAAGGAGCTCAATGGATGTAGGTTTCAAATCCATATTCTTTCCAGCCCCACCAATGGTTTTTGTCATGCCAAAAAATTGCTTTCTTTGGTTAATATCCTATTAAGTTTAGCTTCTTGGAGAAGAGATCTTTTCCCATAAGCTGCCACCTTCATTTTTTTTTTTTTTGTAGAGTAGAGCTTTTTTTCCAGGTAAACAGTGTGTTATGTTAGTTGGAGATGGGTGTTCTTTTAGAAACATCAAGGTAGATCTAATATGTTCAACAACATATTGGCTTGGCCAAAGGTGAAATGGGAAAGTTCTCTAGTATTTGCTTATCATCTTGCTGCCACCAGAAATCCACGTGCGGAAATGGCATCCAGGATTATGGTCCTATCTGAAGTTGTTCTGTCTTTGCATCATAAATGCTAATCATTGGTTCCCCCCCTGTTAAAGCCAGCGCAGTGCATAGCTCCTCCTCTGGGCCCCATCTTGAAAAGTGGCTCTTAACAGCAATGCCGTTCTAGTAATTTCTAAATGAAAATGGTTTTCATTTTCTTCTCGGTCATTTAATTCTTTTATGCATAATGTCACTGTTGAATGTCATCCTCTTGACTGTCAAATTCAATAAGAAGTTGATGAGTAGGGCAGTGGTTCAAAGGGGTCCGACACTGGCCCTATATGCCAAAGGTGGTGGGTTCAAACCCAGCCACAGCTAAAAATTGCAAAAAAAAAAAAAAGAAGTTGATGAGTAAGTTTTGTGTCACTGAAGCCTCCCACAAGGTGCGCTTCTAGCCTTCCACATTGAGCATGATCAGGGAAAGGATTTTATGGCGTTTATGATAAAGGGGACCTCAGCTTTCGTGTTGCTTCCATCACAATGTGTCAGGCAGGTTGCCCTATGACCACCAGAGGCAGGTAGGCTCGGACCAACGTCTCTGGAGGACTCCCTGTGCTTCCACAAACAGCAGCATCCCTGATGCGCTGTCAGGGGGGTGGGGAGTAGGGATGGGTGTCGGGTAGGGGTTGAGGGGTGGGGGGGTGAAGGGGAAAGTGGGAAAAGGAAGAGGGGAGGATGGTGGGAGATTGGTAAGTTTTCACCTAATGGGCACAATGTACCAGTTTACAGCACACAGGTGGGTGAAGGGCATAACTACAACTTGAACTTTACCTAACAAATGCAAATGATGTAACCTAATCACCTGTACCCTTATATTAATCTGAAATAAGAAAAAGAAAGAAATGTAAAAAAAAATATATATATAAAGGGCCAAGGCTTGGTGCTTGTAGCACTGGGGTTACGGTGCCAGCCATATATATCAAAGTTGGTAGGTTCGAACCCTGCTTGGGCCAGCTAACCAACAATGACAACCACAACAAAAAATAGCCGGGCATTGTGGCGGGCGCCTGTAGTCCCGGCTACTTGGGAGGCGGAGGCAAGAGAGTCGCTTAGCCCAAGAGTTTAGGTTGCTGTGAGTTGTGATGCCATATCACTCTATTAAGGGCTACATAGTGAAACTCTGTCTCAAAAAAAAAAAAGAAGAAGAAGAAGAAGAAGAAAACAAAACAAAATAAAAAGAGCCAAGCACCGTGGCTCACTCCTGAAATACTAACATTCTGGGAGGCTGTGGCAGGTGGATTGCCTGAGCTCACAGTCTCAAGACCAGCCTAAGCCAGAGCAAGAGCTTGTCTCTAAAAATAGCTGGGTGTTGTGGCGGGTATCTGTCATCCAGCTACTTGGGAGGTTGAGGCAAGAGAATCACTTGAGCCCGAGAGTTTAAGGTTGCTGTGAGCTATGACGCCATGGCACTCTACCAAGGGCGACAAAGTGAGACTCTGTCTCAAAAAAAAAGGGGGCTTGGTGCTCCTAGCTCAGTGGTTAGGGTACCAGCCACATACATTTGGAGCTGGTGGGTTAGAACCCAGCCAGGGCCTGCTAAACATCAATGACAACTTCAAGGAAAAAAAATAGCTGGGTGATGTGGCGGGTGCCTGTAGTCCCAGCTACCTGGGAGGCTGAGAATCACTTAAGGCCAAGAGTTTTTTGTTTTTTTGAGACAGAGCCTCAAGCTGTCACCCTGGGTAGTGGCATCACAGCTCACAGCAACCTCCAACTCCTGGGTATAAGCGATTCTCTTGTCTCCATCTCCCAAGTAGCTAGGACTACAGGTGCCCACCACAACACCCGGCTAGTTTTTGGTTGTAGTTGTCATTGTTGTTTGGCAGGCCTGGGCTGGATTAGATACTGCCAGCTCTGGTGTATGTGGCTGACACCTTAGCTGCTTGAGCTACAAGCACCAAGCCAAGGCCAAGAGTTTGAGGTTGCTGTGAGCTCTGACACCACAGCACTCTACTGAGGGTGACATAGTGAGACTGTCTAAAAAGAAAAAGGTATTTTTTATATGTATATATAAATACACCTCCTACTATGAGGCCAAACCCTGAAGTGATTCAGGTGTCCTTATTATTATTATTTTTTTTTTTTTAGAGATAGAGTTTTACACTTTATCTCCCTCGGTAGAGTGCTGTGGCATCACAGCTCACAGCAACCTCCAACTCCTGGGCTTAGGCGATTCTCTTGCCTCAGCCTCCTGAGTAGCTGGGACCACAGGCGCCTGCCACAATGCCTGGCTACTTTTTTTGTTGCCTTTTGGCCAGGACCGGGTTTGAACCTACCACCCTCGGTATATGGGGCCAGCGCCCTACCCACTGAGCTACAGGCACTGCCCAGGTGTCCTTATTTTTTATTTTTAGAGATGAGGGTCTCTAAAAATTTAGAGTCTATGTTGCCTATGCTGGCCTTGAACACCTGATATTATCACACTCAAATATACAGGCACTCAGCCCTACACCTTTGCATACAGATCTGTGTGTGTTAGGGCACTTATTCTTCTACCTTAGATAATAATTATTTGGTTGGACTATAGGCTTCTTTGGGGTAGGAAAAATCAGGTATAGTGAGTGAAAAGAAACAAGCTTATAATTAAAAAGTCAGTCCCCTACCTGGGCACGGTGGCTTACACCTGTAATCTCATTTACTCCCAAGATGGAGGCGGCAGGATCACTTGAACCCAGGAGTTCCACACTGGGCAACATACTGAGACCCTGTCTTTTTTTTTTTTTTTGAGACAGAGCCTCAAGCTGTCCCCCTGGGTAGAGTGCCGTGGCATTACAGCTCACAGCAACCTCCAACTCCTGGGCTCAAGCGAGTCTCTTGCCTCCACCTCCCAAGTAGCTGGGACCACAGGC
>CAUYTI010056621.1:0-23339 GCA_963575145.1 Galago senegalensis
CCTGTGGTCCTAGCTACTTGGGAGGCGGAGGCAAGAGACTCGCTTGAGCCCAGGAGTTGGAGGTTGCTGTGAGCTGTAATGCCACGGCACTCTACCCAGGGGGACAGCTTGAGGCTCTGTCTCAAAAAAAAAAAAAAAAGACTTCTGTTTTGAATTCTAAGTGCTCTTTTCCCCTAGGAGTGTGTATACATGTGTGTATAAGAGATGAGAAGTTACTAGTGACTCAGTTCCTAGCCTGTTTTAATGCAAATTATTAATCTTTTCTATCTATAAATCCTAGCCACTCACATGGCACTTACCAAATACTGAGGTAATAAATGTTTTGTTCTCTTTATAATAGCATAAATCCCTTGATAACAAACATCCATAGCTCATGAACTATATCCTTCAGCACTAAATATATTAGAAAAATAAATCGTACTATATGTATCAAATAATATCTATGTGAAAATCTCTCCCATACTGTTAATCAAAAAGGGATGAGAGGCCAATAGCAGAGGAAAAGTTCCTGCCTAATAGCCCCAACTTTTTGGCAATAAAAATCATATGGTGGCGCAAGTGAGAGAGATGCTTGAGAAGTAGATTGTTCCAGGCACCATCACATTCCTGGGGGTCAGTGAAAAAGACACAAACAAAAGCTACTTACAAACAAAAACTGCCTCCATTTCCCAAGGCAAAATGGGGTAGGAGGCCTGCAGGCAATATTTTTGGCTAAACATACTAGGGGAGCCCCTGTCCAAGGGCCTTTCCTCTGGCCATTTATTTATAACTCAGGAAGTTCCTGTCCTCTAAGTTTATAGTAATACTTTTCATGTTTGGAAGGCTCAAAAGGGATTTTGCAAGAATCACAAATCTCGCATGAGAAAGTTCACTAGCAAAGGATGATTCATGTAGCAAAGACCTATGGCTTTTTAGAATAATTTTGTAACACAACAAGGAGTTGACAATTTTTCCAACCTATACCTTATGAAATAATGCCCTGTTTCTATAGCTAAAAAACACTGTACAAAAAAAAAAACTTCTTTCAGTAATTTGTACTATCTCTAAACTCAATACATAGAAAATAACCACAAAATATTCAATTTTGACCTAAGTATCTACATAACAATTATATACCTAACACTGTATAACAATCATATACCATAAAAGAAAGGGGGTTTGCTTCTACTTTTAAGGGAGCAGCTAAACCCTAAGACCATATATATATATACACTAGAGAACCTCTGTAAATTGAATACCCAAGGGAATGTAACAAACTGGTCAACATATGGAGATGGTCAACATAAGGAACTAGGCCTACCTACCAATATGTACACGTGGTGCATATCCAGTGTATGAAAATAAGGTCAACTAAAGTCTCATGTTCAAATTAACATAATCATTACTAATAATAATTATAGGGGGCCAGGTGCTGTGGCTCACACCTATAATCCTAGCACTCTGGGAGGCTGAGGCAGGTGGATCACCTAAGCTCTGGAGTTGAAGACCAGCCTGAGTAAGAGTGAGACACTGTCTCTACTAAAAATAGAATGGTGGCAGGTACCTGTAGTCCCAGCTACTCAGGAGGCTGAGGCAAGAGGATCGCTTGAGCCCAAGAGTTTGAAGTTGTTGTGAGCTATGATGCCAGGGCATTCTACCCAGTCCACAGAGTGAGACTGTCTCAAGAATAAAATTATAATAGGTGTTATTTCATTCACATGTTACAAAACAGGTTTGTATAAGATCTAGACATGAACACAGATCAGTACAGACTTTGATATTCCAGGTATATAAAATCGTAGACAAATTTTCCAGATGAAAATGGACAGACTTCCATTCTCCTAGCTCTTATTGCAAATTCATTTAGATCTGTTCCTAAAAGCTGTAGTAATAAAACTAAATAGCAGTGTCTCTTAATACAAATTCCACTTACATAAGCGAATTATCTTAAGTATGGGACAATGTGTCCCCAAAATCACCGAACATAAGGAAAATGGGAAATTATAGCAAAATGTACATTTACAAAATATCATTACAAAATTATACAAAGGTGTGACCATCACGTAGAGACTATTTATTTTGTAAATAAAGGTACATTTAGCTACAATTTCCTATTTTCCCTAGGTATGACAACTTTGGGGACACCTCGTACTTTGCTGTAGTTATGCGCAATGTATTTCTTCTCATTTTGTCATAGGAGATATATACATGAAAATGGAAAAAAAAATTCATAACACTTTAGTGAGAATAACTTTACCTAGCTTTATATGTCATAAATCTTGCCAATTCTTTTGGAATATTCTAGGAACTATAAGATTATAATTCAGCCTAGACACAACACTTTCAGTTTAACAGCAGCAGCCTGGTAATCTAAGCTACCTGACCTTTAGAGCAGTATTTATTTGGGGAGGAAAAACAACAAGAACTTTAGACTTAGAAGCACAGATCTACAGAATAGCAGGCTGGGTGGAAGGGCCAATTAAGTTGCTACAAAACTGTAAGTTATCAAAGTGCACACTATTTACAGTACATGTTTAATTTCACAAGTTCAAAGCTGTCAAATTAGAGCATGCCAAAGGGTACCAGAATTAATAAATGTCTCTATACTATCTATTTACACTACTAACAGGCCAATTACTGTGGAATTTGGACAAAAGATTTTAGACTTCATAATATTTGCAATTATAAAAAATCTAAAGTAAGGTCTAATTATAATAATCTCTGATCACATCGCTCCCCTGTTCAAATATGCTACACTGGTAACAGAATGAAGTCCAAACTATTTAGACAAGCATTCAACACTCACCATAATCAAGCTGTAATCTCCCCATCCATGTTGATCTCCACCACTCTTATACATACACCTGAGCTTCACTAGGCTAACTCATATTTCTTCAAAAGCACTCTAGCTTGTGTTTGTGCACTGTTATGAACTGAGTGTCTGTGTCCCCCTCAAACTCAGATGTTGAAACTTTACCTTCCACCATGTGACAGTATTAGGAAGTGGAGCCTCTGGGAAGTAATAGGGATTAGATGAGATCATAAGGTAGAGCCCTCATGAATGGGATTAGTGACCTTGTAAGACTCACAAGAGAGCTTGCTTCCCCTCTCTTCTCTCTTCCCTGTGAGGAAACCATCTGAAGTCAGCAGTCCACAACCCAGAAGAGGGCCCTCACCAGAACTAAACCATGCTTAACCCCTACCTAACCTTAAGAACTTTAAGAAATAAATTTTTATTATTTCATTAAGAATTTAAAGGTTATTCCCCTTTAAGAAAATAAAACTTTAAGAAATACATTTTTATTATTCATAATCCATCCAATCTATAGTACTTTACTATAGCAGCCCATACTAAGATAAGCATACTATTCTCACTGCAAGGAATGCTCTTTCTCCACTCTCACTGTTAAAGAAAAAAAAATCCTGCACTGTAAGATTCTCTTCCATTGTCTAACTTGCCATGAAATCACCCCTAATACTCCATTTGGAATGAATATTGTATTCCTACAGCACCTTTTATATCTACAGTAGCACTTCTCACATTTCA
Organism: Galago senegalensis; assembly: GCA_963575145.1. Classification (NCBI taxonomy): domain Eukaryota; kingdom Metazoa; phylum Chordata; class Mammalia; order Primates; family Galagidae; genus Galago; species Galago senegalensis. The sequence goes on from CAUYTI010056621.1 coordinate 3,527, forward strand.
CCCTGCACCACAGGTTAATGTAAATAGGATTCTCCAACTCTATGTCCCTAGTGGGTAGAAATTATTTAACTCTAATGATGCTTAGCACAGTATTGAGGTGGGCATCTCCAAAACATTTGCTATATCACATTAAGTATTGAACAAGAGGAGTTTCAGAGCTAGAATTTTCCAGTTGATTAGCTTCCCCAAATCAATAATAAAACTAACCATATAGCTACAAATTAGATGTTTGTGGACAACTTCCAGACAATTTCTCAAGCTCTATTATTTCTTAACTAATTTAATCCAACAAAGATGAAATGTGTCAAGATGCATTTATTAGACTCCTAATAAGCTCTGTGATAAGAGAAAAATAAATGCAAAAATACATATTGGTATAAAATATATTTTATATAAAAACAGAAAATTTATAGACTTTAAATATAGCCTATTCTAAAAAGAAGGCAAAATGTTATAAAATAGCATACATTTTGGAATCAGAATCAGTTAACCCTCTGAAACTCATTCCCCTTGTTTGTTAAATGTGGGAAGTAATTACACTTACAAGTTTATGGGGGAAAAAATAAGGTGATGATGTAAAGCTTCTAGAACAATGCCTGAAACATCACAGGCACTCAATAAATACTTAGTTCCTTTCTTTCCTCTCCAATTCTGAGTTGATTAAAAGTGTTTCCTACGATCACCTATATTCAGTTACAAAGCAGGTTCAGCCACAACCTTCCCTCTAAGATCTTAACATTTTAAAATCAATGATGCTTAAAACAAATACCTGCCTTTACATAAGCTTACATACATGATAATCCTTCTATTGAGAATGGCTTGACTTTTAACCTTACAAAAATATTCTTTCTTTTCCAAGACCCGATCAAATGTTCCCTCTGTGAAGTCTCTCCTCACCCTATCAAGCACAGTATGTGGTATTCCCAAGAGCACTCTGTTCATGCCTATTCATTAAAGGACTTATTACTTTATACTTGTCTATCCTTTTCTCACTAGGCCATGAACTCCTCAAGATTAAGACCTGAATATAATTGCATTTATGCCCTCAGCATGATGCCTTATATATAAGGAGGATTTGATGGGTGTGGCATGATTATACACTGTGACATACATTTATGATAAGTACAACTATTAATATGGCCATGAATGAACTGGCTCAATGGGAAATCGAAGACTGAAGGGGAATAAGGTGATCATGTCATCTTCAAGAAGGCAATAAAGAGTTATAGAAAGAAATGGAAGGAAAGTACTCAGACTTCACTGAAAAGAGGAAAAGAATGAGAAGTTATCTCAGACAGATAGAACAATGTACTTACTGGCTTCACTTTAAAAGGAGGGGGGGGAAGAAGTTAAGAATATACAATTAGATGCTTAATAGCAGCCCTAAATATAAAAATATAGTTAGCCCTGATGGATTGGATGAGAAGTAGTCACTGACTTTCACTGGTCAAATGACTTTCACTTGATTCAACTGGACCAGAAATCATAAAGGTCAGTCAGTGACTAATAATAGAGTAGTACAGTCTGGTTAGCGAGGCAAAAGTAAACTTTAGCTTGAAAAGGTAAACTTGATAAATAAACTGTGTGTGTCCATGTACCCCTGTGAGTGTGTGTGTGTGGGTGGGGGGCCATAGGGGGAATCAGGTTAATTTTTATTTTCCCTGAAAAGAAGAAAAATACTAAAATAAACACTACCATAAAGTATTTCAGGTTTTATGCTGTTTTACTAAAAACTGCACCACAGTTAGGAGATGCCTCTCAGCAAACAATAATGAAGTCTCAAACTTACATGTCAGAGTAGATAGAAAAGTTTGGCATCATCTGTATCCAGGGGGTGTTTAAAGAGGCATATGATTGCCTGTAATTGTACATGTATATAGAGTAGAACAGATAAACAGGGAGATGAGAGGCTGGGAAAGCTATTACTCTAGCTGTCAACAAATCCAGAGGCAAAACTTGCCAGAGAAATCTATATACCACGGAACCTGAAATCTGAATACAGTAGATGATAAATTAAAAGTAACCAGCATCAAAAGTTGCTGGAGTATCAAGGAATCTACGGAGGGAAAAAATAGCCTTTTAACTCATTATGATGAGAATGCATCTTTTCCTTAGATGTCAGAAATGAGATAAACGACTGGAGATACCATTTACAACTACAAAGGTGATAACACTTCAGCCCAGCAGATTTGCAGTAGAATGGAAGAAAATGAAAATAAAATTGGTGGGAGTCAACGAAACAAATGATGCTTCCTTGAAGACAGGGATGATCTGACCCTGCCTTAATACCAAGGAAAAGAGTACAATGAAAAGTAAAGAATGGCCGAGGAGGCACAGGAATTTTTCACATTAAATGTATAAAAAGTCACAGGACCTAAAACAGGCTTTCTCATCCTTGACATTCTGGACTGAATAATTCTTCATCCTATGATTGTAGGACAGAGAGCAGCATCCCTGGACTCTACCCACCAGATGCCAGTAGTACCCGCCTCAGTTGTGAAAACCAAAAATGTTCCCAGACACAACCAAATGTTTCCTGGGAGGCCAAAATGTCCTCCACCAAGAATCACTGGCCAAGAGGGGAAAAAAGGATATACTTTTTGAGACAGAGGATTGCTATATCCTTCCTTATATATTTGTCCATAACACAAAGGTCTCTGGGTTAGGTGAAGTCAAAAACAATAAAAGGAAGGACATCAACAATCAGGACCACATATAGAAGAAATATAAATTTATAAGAAAAGCTAAGAGGGACAATTGAAAAATAGAAATTAAATAAAATTCATCTTCTTAATTACCAGCTTTCCCAGTTATGTCTATACCATTTTGAGAATGTGTGCTATATCCGTCACCTCCTAGTTTCATGCTATGTTGTACAGAGAATTGAACAAATATAGAAATTTTAACTCATTAAGATTAGTAATCATATGTGTGAAACAGTCTGATTCAAGGCTCGAGGTATATACTGATATACTCATGATCTACTTTACCAATCTTTTTTTTTTTTTAATTAACGGCTGGCTCCCTTTTTCTTTGGATAAGGATGATGCTTAAAGCTGAGGAGACTAGAACTCAAACAACATTATGCATTTGCATATTATCTGGCAGTCAAACCCACAGTTTAGGACTCTATTACTCGTCATACATCAACACAAAAATAGTTTGTCACAATGCTTTCTGCAGACAAATTTAAAAAGATAGCACTTGGCTGAATATGCCACACTTTTATAGCAGCCAATCTTTAGGCAAAGCAGACACAGGAAGCAGCAGGAGAGGGTAGGTGGTTCTTGGCACTCCCTTAAACAAGAAACAATGCATATTGAGTACTTGTGTAACAGGAGATAGCATTAGTTTTTCCAAAGTAGTTTTACTTCACAAAAAAAATTCACAAACAAACAGAAGGGGAGTGGGGAGGGGAGCAGAAAGAGAAATTAAAAGATGAAGCAGGCAGTATGCCTTGCAGTGTAACCTCTTGGGAAGCTACTCTCTACAAGGCTGACACACAAAGGACAAAAAGAGATTTATATGCAATATGCAACAGTAGTAAAGTACAGCAGGCCTTGAATTGGCCATAAAATTATTTAATAAAGGCCAGACTGCCAAACTGGTATTTTTAAGAACTGTGTTCATGTAGCTCTTTTTTTTTTTTTTGAAACAGAGTCTCACTCTGTTGCCCTGGGCAGAACGCCCTAGCACCATAGCTCACAGCAACCTCAAACTCCTGGGTTCAAGCAATCCTCTTGCCTCAGCCTCCCAATGAGTAGCTGGGACTACAGGTGCCCATCACTAGCCCAGACAGTTTTCCTTTTCTTTCTTTTTTTCTTTTTTTTTTTTTTTTAGTAGAGACAGAATCTTGCTTTTGCTCAGGCTGGTCAGAATCTTGCTTTTGCTCAGGCTGGTCTCGAACTTCTGAACTCAAGCAATCCACCTGCCTCAGCCTCCCAGAGTGCTAGGATTACAGATGTGAGCCACTGCGCCTGGCCTGTGTTCATGTAACCTTAAAATCCATAGCCACATCACTTTTGTCCTCATGGCTCTTTTCTAGCAAATGGTCACATACCTGACCCATTATTTCATGGCAATGATTCAAAGTCTATTAACTTTTGATTATCAGTGGCAGTAAAATGAATAGCCCTAAATTATGCATAAGCACAGTACAGATGTAGGCCAGCTCCAACCATCACCTGTCTAGAGGATCGTCAGGTCAATTTAGAGATACCATAAGGTTTAGGTTCCTAGGCAGAATAGAAAATCACAGTTAAAAAACACGGATTTTGTAGTCACACTGGGCTTGAATGCAAAATTCACCATTGCATACCCTCAGGCAAGTTACTTCTCTGCTGTAAGACTTTTTCCTCACCTACAAAAGATCACTGTGAGAATGAAATTAATTTATTTCAATGGGGGTGACAATCCACTATCAATCTCTGAGTAATCCGGCACATTCTTGCTGGGTATGCCACAACTAAAAGGCACTGACAGCATTTTATCCAGGCCAGCTGTGTTTGTAGCAAGTGACCTTGAGGATGAGGTAATATCCCAGACAAAGAGCACACAGGCTTCTTTTTACTATAAAAGTAGCAAACCCCTAAGCTCAGTGTTCCTCTCCTGTAACACAACTCACTCCCTGTAGGCATCATCCTGGTCCACCCACAGAGGGACTATGGTCACAGTGAACCAGCATGTCATGCCAACATTCTGGCTATTATTCTTTGCAATGAATAATAAACTGTCTTTTGTCTCCTGAGTCCTCTGCAATTATCCACGAAATAGTAATAGGTAAGGAAGTATCCCAGACCTTCCAGTTCTTGACAACTTAGTTCTTGCACTTAGAACAACAGCTGGCAATATGATATCGTGGATAATTTTTTTGATTTTTGTTTTAAGATAGTGTCTCATTATGTTGCCTGGGCTAGAGGACAGTGGCATTACCATAGCTCACTGCAACCTCAAACTCCTGGGCTCAATACATCTTCATGCCTCAGTCTTCTGAATAGCGGGAATACAGGCACATGCTACCACACCCAGCTAATTTTTCTATTTTTTTGTAGAGATAGGGTCTCACTATGTTGTTCAGGCTGGTCTCAAACTTCTAGGCTCAAGTGATCCTCCTGCCTCAGCCTCCCAAAGTGCTGGGATTACAGGTGTAAGCCACTGCACCCAGCCAACATCATGTATTATTGAGAATTACCTCTGGTTTCTGAAGCAAAGCAGCCATCCAGAAATTAGGATGACAGAAAGCAGAGCCATCCAGCACTCTCTATATTCAGTATGTTGCCCTGTATACAATGTATGGTTAAAAGAATGTTGACATGGAATGTTGGTGTGGCTTTCACTGGACTAGGCTAACTCAAGACTCCAGAAATAGGAAAGTAAACCGGGATACTCACTTGTTAGCATTCAGCCTTAAACAAACATCTTTCATAATTCCAACTTTCTGTCTAACTGGAATCCAACAGATGTCACCTATTTATGTTAGGGCAGATTCATTACAGCGCTCGATAAACAGTGACTCCCAATATGTCAAAGCTGAATGGAATCTTCAGATCATCCTTTTCAATTCCCTTATTCTACAGAATAAACTGACACTCAAAGAAAGTTAAAAGACGACTTGTCTAGAGTTAGATGTTCAAAAAGCAGTCAGCTGGCTGGGCACACGTATCTCAATGGTTAAAGCGCTAGCCCTGTGCACCGGGCAGGTGGGTTCAAACATGGCCCAGGCCTACTAAACCAAAAAAAAAAAAAAAAAGAGAGAGAGAGAGAGAGAGAGAGAAAAGCAGGCCCCTTTAAAAAAATTAACAAAAAGTTGTCAGCTTCTTTCTTTTTTTTTTTTTTTTTTTTTACAGTTTTTGGCCAGGGCTGGGTTTGAACCCACCACCTCTGGCATATGGGGCCAACGCCCTACTCACTGAGCCACAAGTGCTGCCCCTGTCAGCTTCTTTCTATAGAACTTCTTTAAATAACCAGAAACACACAAACAAACAAATACTTAGGATTGGTTAGATATCCTATTAACCTTATAGCCCCTTACTCTATATAGCACATGAAATACTTCTAGATTTTATAAAATACAGTGTATGGTCTTGAAAACATAAAGTGGTGGTGGCTAATTATGACAGACATAAATTTCTGTCACGTTCAATAATTGATTTAACATCCTTCTGCATGTTATTTCTGTGGTCAGACAATAAGATAACATCATTGATAATACTCACAGAAACCAGTAAAAAACGGTAAGGAAGATGACCTTCAGAGTTATATAAACATGCTAGTGATAACATTACTCAAAGGGGAGGGAGAAGGTTGAAAGCAGGAGTCTGTAACATAACATATCTTGATCCGTAATCAGCTACAACAGAACTGGTAGGAAGAGTGTGGAAAATTGAGCCGTGAGCCCTTTAAAATTCCTACTTTAAAGTGTAACTAATACTTCAATTCCATTTTAAACAAAGATATGACCACTTAAAATCTAGAATTTGGGCTTGGTGCCTGTGGCTCAAGAGGCTAAGGTGCCAGACACATACACCTAAGGTGGCGGGTTCGAATCCAGCCTGGGCCCACCAAACAACAATAATGGCTGCAACCAAAAAATAGACGGGCATTGTGGCAGGCACCTGTGGTCCCAGCTATTTGGGAGGCTGAGGCAGGAGACTCGCTTAAGCCCAGGAGTTGGAGGTTGCTGTGAGCAGTGAAGCCATGGCATTCTACCCAGGGGGACAGCTTGAGACTCTGTCTCAAAAAAAAAAAAATCTAGAATTTGGTCTCAGGCATACTCAGCATAAAAATGAAGGATTTGGATATAACAAAAATTCACAAGACCATCCGATAATGGTGTGAAGAGGCAAGTACAGCCTGTAATGAAGAAGCCTACGAGTTTAGAAAATAAGGGGGTAAGCCCTGCTTTAGGTCAAACAAATACATGAAAATACAAAGCACTAACAAGGATAAAATCCAGTCCATTTTTTGTTTTTTTGCAAGTCCATTTTTATTTCTTTGCACCGTAAATTTATTTTTCCCTTTAACAGCTTGTTTAAAGACCATTAGCTCCTCAATCAAGGGGGGAGGAACGTAAGCTAATGCAATGGGAATAAAAGACACACTGAGAAGGGAGCCTAAGAAAAGGTTGTTTTCCCTCACAAGTGCTTTATGTTCACTGACTCTTCTGGAAAACATTGATTTTGTTATATGAAGTCCCAGACTGCGGAGCATATTATTAGAGGAAAATACCTCTGCAAAATTTGTTTTAACCCACATTAACTTTCTACATGTTCTCGCCTTGTATCATGAGCAACGTTAAGTAAAAATAGGTTAATTATGACACAAACTTCAAAACAAAAAATACATAGCCTTCCCCAGACAATCTAAAACCATGTGAGACTCTGTGAAACAATAATCTCAAGAAAATTACTAGGAGGAGTCCAGAAAGGGAGGAGCCTTAAATTAGAGAAGGTAATCAACATATTGAACCTACAGCCTAGACCAGTGGTTTTCAACCCTTTTTATCTCACGGCACACTTAAACCTATAGTTAAACTTCTGTGGCACACTTAAGTTATGTTGATCAAAAAGAAGAGTAAAAACAAAGAATTGGCTTACTGTGCTTTGAACTTCTTTGGAAAATAATTTCATTAATGATCTTTAAAATTTTTCTCAGCACACCTAAGATCCTCTCACCGCACACCAGTGTACCATGGCACACTGGTTGAAAATCACTGGCCTAGACCATCAAAGACACAGCCATGTAAATTTGAGGATGTCAATAATTCAAAAGAAAATGTAGTAAGATTGAGGATAGTATATTACCTAGTTATACATCTTATAGCCTTTTCTCGGGATCAATGATAAATGAGAAATTCCTATTCTAAATGAGATAATAAACCATGTCCTGGGTCTTAGAGAATTTCCTGTCAGGTATGAGAATAAAATCTATCTGGTTTTAAATGTAGCAGCTAGCCCATATAGCCCCACTGAGTGAATTCAAAAAAGCAGCTCCATGAAGACACATTCTTGTGAGTGACACAAGATTGGGTAAGTTGTCCACCCTTGATCAAGCAGGGCTCATGCACCCATAGTGGGCCTGGTCTCTGTTACACATATACATAATTAGAGTTAAAATGTAAATGAACAGCCTATACAAGGTCTGCCTACCAACACATAGAATCTTCCTGAATAGCTCTAGCAGCATAATACTCTATTAAGCACTTAAGATTTTATGAGTGATTAATTTCAAAGCACATAAAACACCACCTCCATAACTTTCCCTCCCTTGAACACAACAATAGGAGAAAATGCCAGCCATCCAGCCCAACAATTACCGTTCATCTACCCATTTTGAGGAAAACAACTACCTACCTGATTGGGTCAGTAAATGGGCAGTCTAGAAGCTATAGAGTAGAGATGGACTAAGCTAAATCTACTTGAGTCCACAGAGTGGAGTCTAGGCTGTTTGCCCAAGTTGATTTCTGACATTTACCCACTCCACCTATCCCAACTCAATCAACTCATTAAAGGTAGCCTAGTTTACAATTTTAATCCCACAAATATAATAAGGAAAACTTAATAGTTAAAAGTTCTTTGTAAAGATTGGCTCACTGGCTGAGAAAGGCACTGTAAGAGCAACTTCTTTCCACTTGGATGCACTCATCAGTCCTTCCTCCAAACAGCCTGCCATTCTGACTGCCTGAGCTTCACTCAGGTCTGGCCTGGGTTTCCTCCGCTGTTACCTGCCTGCCGCCCTCCCCATAAGCCTTCTGCACAGTCAGGCATTACTGGAAGTTGCCTGAGCCCAGAAAGCCATCCTGGATCCTGTCTTAAGTATTTAAAGAAAATAAAACTTTGCTTTTGTGTTGCTGAAAAAAAAAATAAAGATTTGCTCACCAATTACTCAGATTCAGCAATCTAGAGTATCAAAGTAGCTAAAAAAACAAAGATAGATCAAATTAACGTTTGTTTTGAAATAAAACTAGAACTAGTAGTATAAACTTAGTTGTGTGATCGAAGAGTCATATGACCACTTTATCTACAGAACTCAAGAACAATTTTCCTTTGCCCAACTATGTACAACATTCCCCTGAGAGGAAAATTCTTACACATAAGCCCCACCCCGCTTCACAAATTGCAAAATGAAGAATGAGTGATTACCCAACCGGTGGGTGAAGCCAAAAGTCTTAATTTGGTCTACTTTCTGATACATGTGAGCTATTCCAAAGAGTCTAGCCACTCTTCTACAGTTAACCTTTAAAGACACTTCTACAGAATTAAAGACAGATGTGGACTTTATTTGGGCTGATGCTTTCTTATAGCACTCTATGTGCCATAACTTTGAACAAGATTTTACCATTAATTTACAGCTATATTTGTTTAAGGAGTTCAGTGACATGTATATTAATTAGGAATACATTAGATTAAAATCTAATTATTTTTGAGGCAATTGGTGATATTGGAATATGGATTGAGTATTAGATGATACCAAGAAATTTTTAAAGATGGGACAGTATGTAGGAATAAAATGACATGATATCTGGGATTTGTACTAAAATAGCAAGGAAAAAATAAAGAAGAGATGAAGCAAATGTTGCGAAATCTAGATAAATATTGTATCCAGGTAATGGATAAATGGTAGTAGTTCATTGTACTAGCTTTTCTACTTTTAAGTATGTTTAAAATTTTTATAAGTTTTATAAAAGGTCTTATTAACTGGCCCATCTTATACAGTAAAAACATTATTTTATCTCATTTACTTAGACAAATAAATTAAGGGTTGATAAAAATTCCTCATAATTTTGAGCATATTTTTATCAATTGTGTGGATATCTATCACAGAATAACAAATAGACTTTTTAAAAAGGATGATACCCAAAGTTTCTTCTACCTTGGTTGAATACCAAAATTGACAGGTGATTGAGTCAACAGCCATTTGCAAATAATTCCTAACTAACAAATCCTAGATTTCTACCTAGACCTTCTAAAATAGCCATCTGGATCTTCTAACTTATAATAGGCAAAACTGTTTACAGCCCTAGCAGAAGGAGAGACTGGTAGCACATTTGTTGGTCTGTATTTGGTAGCGATGAAGCATATTCTCTACAAGGCAATACAGAAGAACCTTCTTTTTTTTTTTTTTTTGAGACAGAGCCTCAAGCTATCCCCCTGGGTAGAGTACCATGGCATCACAGTTCACAGCAACCTCCAACTCCTGGGCTCAAGTGAGTCTCCTGCCTCAGCTTCCCAAGTAGCTGGGACCACAGGCACCCACCACAACGCCCAGCTATTTTTTGGTTGCAGCCGTCATTGTTGTTTGGCGGCCCGGGCTGGATTCGAACCCGCCACCTTAGGTGCATGTGGCTGGCGCCTTAGCCGCTTGAGCCACAGGCGCCCAGCCGAAGAACCTTCTTTAAATTAAAACCTGTGTAAATGTTGATTAGTAAGAAATTTGTTTTCTACATTATTTCATGAGAAAGGCACCAATACCTTTTCCTCCAGAACACACAAAGCAAGCAAGTACAAAAATCCAGTTGAGTGTCTGTTTAAGATATAGCCAGAGTATATCATTTAGACAGAAACACACTCAGCCTGATCAGGTAAATAAGGTTTAGATTAATATGAGTTACTGTTTTTCTATTACAGATAATCATAATAAATAGCTATGTGAAAATACATCTCACCCTTCCTTTAGATGCATCAATTTTGAGCTGTCTTCCACAATGGGTAGCTTCCAGGAGATTGTCACATGGATATAAATCTTATAGATATATTTTAAGTCACCTAGCCATCATCTTAGTTTCTTCCCTCTTGAAGAAAAATTGAAGTATCAAACATCCAAAATCCACCAGAAGGAACTGGTCTCTTCTGCATGGCAGACTAAATACAATAGGGGAAAACTGGGTCTTCAATAATAATCTCTGTGGTACACTGGTGATACCCAGTAATATTTAAACATATGTTCTGATTCATGTAAATTAGAGTATATTATATATGTACAATTTTCAGAGACTCCTGCTATTTTTGGTGTTCTTTGAGACTTGGTTTGGAAAGAACATGATTTCACTTCAGTGACACGTTGCTACTGGCAGAGCTCTTAGTACTTAGAGTGAAATCTAGGTGGATTACAATTATAATTGTTCCAAAAAGGAACCAAAAAAAAAGATTGAATAATTTTTTACTTTGAGTCCCTGAAGCATGACTCAGTGCTATAGATGATTTCTAATGTAGAGGTGGTAGCTTTTAAACTTATCTCCAAGTTAGCTCCCTTAATACTTCTGTGACTCAGTTTCCATATTTCTATAACAGCAGTAAAGTGCCTGACAAGTCAGAATGTCTGTCATAGATATCTAATGAAAACTTTTTTTAAAAAAAATTTTAAATGCAGCTCGGCACCTGTAGCTCAAGCAGCTATGGCACCAGCCACATACACCAGAGCTGGCAGGTTCGAATCCAGCCTGGACCTGCCACAATGACAATTACAACCAAAAAACAGCCAGGTGTTATGGCAGGCACCTGTAGTCCCAGCTACTTGGGAGGCAGGAGAATCGCTTCCAGGCGTCCTCAAACTATGGCCCACAGGCCACATATGGCCCACCGAGGACATTTATCTGGCCTGCCGGGTGTTTTTGCCGCCACTGCCTGTCCTGCTTAGCAGCCGACTTGTCCCAGGGTTCACAGTCCGGCCCTCCAACGGTCTGAGGGACAGTGAACTGGCTCCCTGTTTAAAAAGTTTGAGGACCACTGATTAAAAGCACAAGAGTTTGAGGTTGCTGTGAGCTGTGACACTACAGCACTCTACCAAGGGCAACATAGTGAGACTCTGTCTCAAAAAAAAAAATTTATAGTGAAGAAAAAGCTAACCTCACATCTTATATTCACTCAACAGAATGAATTATTATAAAAGGACAAATTGCATACTCCTCCAAATGGACAAATGTAACTGGGGAAGAAAATAAGGAATCAGGGCCGTGCCTGTGGCTCAAGGGAGTAGGGCACTGGCCCCATACGCCAGAGGTGGTGGGTTCAAACCCAGCCCCAGCCAAAAACTGCAAAAAAATAAAAAAAAAAGAAAGAAAGAAAGAAAAGGAATCAACCCATATAACCATCTTATGGTACTTTATATGAAATACTGTTAGCGCTATCAAATTGTAAGAAAGCCATCAAACCATCCGACCATAATATTTGATTCAGGTAATATAAGGGGTTAATAATAATGCTCTATTTTTGTATAACCATATAGAAATTCCCAATGCTTTCTCATTCATTACTGTATTTTACCTAAACCACCTGGTGAAGTAAATCAGGCAGACGTTATCTCCAACTGGCAGACCTTAATCAGAGGGTTCAAACTTATGGTGTTAAATGTCTCATCAGAGATCACAGACAAATAAAAGACAGAACAGACCCTGAAACCCAGGTCCTTTGGCTCTCCAATCCATATATATATATGTATATATATATATATTTTTTTTTTTTGAGACAGAGTCTCACCATGTCATCACAGCTCACAGCAACCTCAAAGTCTTAGACACAAGATATCCTCTTGCCTCAGCCTCCCGAGTAGAGCTGGGACTACAGGCACCTGCCACAATGCCCAGCTAATTTTTCTATTCTCTTTAATTTTTTTTGAGACAGAGTCTCACTCTATAGCCCTGAGTAGAGTGCTGTGCTATTATACCTTACAGCAACTTCAAACTCTTTGGGACTGAGCAATCCTCTTGCCCCAGCCTCTAAAGTAGCTGGAACTAGCACCTGCCACCACACCCATCTCATTTTTCTATTTTTAGTAGAGATGGTCTCGCTCTTGCTCAGGCTGGTCTCAAACTCCTGGGTTCAAGCAATCCACCTGTCTTGGCCTCCCAGAGTGCTAGGATTACAAGTATGAGTCACCGCACCCGGCCCTCCAGTTCACATTCTTTTGCCAATAATCTGAAGTTTCCTACTTTGAGTAAAATCTGAGTAAATAGTTACTTCACTCATCAGTTTCGATACTGTCTCTCTGCATGGAAGTTCAGGCTCTGACATCATAAGAATTCAAACAAGGGACTGGGGGTAGGGGAGTTCTCACAGCCCTGAAGAAGTTTCCTGAACTTCACAATTAGAGAAAAGACACAGAGGAATGTACAGATAGTATACATACTTCATCAAATTAAACCTAAGAAAAAAAATGACACATAAAAGTAAACATATTTTAAAGCCTCTTTTCAACTATTTATACTCTCAAAATGTCTGCCCTATAGAGAAAAATCCCCATAATTATTTACCCAGTAGTTCCGCACCCTAGTACTGGCCCACCAGGTTTTCAAGAACAGGCAAAAAATGGGACCCTTGGTCAGAGGCTCTTTAAAATCTTTGCAGAGGCAAGGGACAAGATCAGCATGCAACATTTCGACTCATGACAGTTATGAATTCAGAAGAGCCCTCAGTAAGCTGAAGTAAACAGTGAAGGTTTAATGGAAGAAAGAATATTGAGACAGGAGCAGGGCTGTGAAAGGGGGTGAGATTTAACAAAAGAAAAACAGAATGGACATCTCAAATTTGGTAAAGGGTGGGCAGCAGGAAGGAGGGTCAATGGTGGTAGCAGAAGGAAAGAGGAGCAGAGAAATATGCCTAGTAAATGGATGAGCAGATAAGTTACAGCTAGAATCCAAGTCTAACTCCAAACGTCAAACTCTTTTGTGCCACTCTGCTCCTCCTAACTGGTCTTCCTGCCTCTATTCTGGTAGCCCTCTCCAAGAAATTCTTCAAAGATCTGATCAGGTCATTCTCCTGCTTTAATCTCTTTAATGGCTTTCCTCTATTTTCAGAAAGAAGTTGAAACATACAGGTCTACCATATGTACCCTTTTCAGCCATACACATCTAACTGAACTTTCTTTATTGGGCATCTATCTTTGCTCTTTCAACCTAGACTCCCTTTCCTTTCTCTTCTTCAATTAATAACCTATTCTTTCAAGTCAACTACTATGATAAGCCTTTCTTTACAATGATCAAGCATCCAATTGTATTTAGATGCCTCTTCATGACTTTTTTATAGCCCCACTTAAGCATATTCCTATCACAATTTATCACACTGCTCTTTGATCAGTAATTAACAACCCTGTTTGCCTTACTAGACTATGAGCATCTTTACATCACCAACCCTAAGAGCAGTGATTTTTCAACTGGTGTGCCATGAGAGGATCCTAGGTGTCCTCTGAAAATTTTTAAAGATCATTTAATATTTTTGAAAGAAGTTCAAAACATATTCATCATATTCTTTTTTTTTTTGATCAACATAATTTAAGTGTGCCACGGAAGTTTAACTTTAGGTTCAAGCATGCCGTGAAATTAAAAAAAGGTTGAAAAACACTGCCTTAAAATAATGCCTAGCATGTAACAGGGATGCAGCAAATGTATATTGGATATATGAAATCATTGTGCTCATACTTTATCCTTTCCAATTGTAAACAAATAACCAAATACTCAGGGCAGTGCCTGTGGCTCAGGGGTTACAGCACCAGCCCCATATACCAAGGGTGGTGGGTTCGAACCTGGCCCCGACCAAAGTGCAACAAAAAATATAGCTGGGCTTTGTGGCAGGTGCCTATAGTCCCAGATACTCAAGAGGCTGAGGCAAGAGAATCACCTAAGCCTAGGAGCTGGAGGTTGCTGTGAGCTGTGACGCCACAGCACTCTACCCAGGGTGACAAAGTAAGACTCTGCCTCAAAAAAAAAAAATACTCAGGAGGCTAGAGAATAACCAGAAAGTTAACTCCCATTATTTCAAGTTGCTATTTCAAGTTGTATCTCCTGTATACAAAACCAAAGGTTTCAGAAATGATACACAAATACAAAGTGCTAAAACATCAAATACTGTCAAGTCACTCTACCAGGGGTGTCCAACCTTTGTTTTTTTCTGCTGTACATTGGAAAACGAAGAGTTGCCTTGGGCCACACATTAATTATACAAACACTAGCGAAAGCTGATGGTGGGGGGTAAGGTCTCTGCATACTTTTCACAATATCAGATACCACAGATAAGCAAAACAGTCCTCAAATAATCCGCATGCTGTACTGGGCTGCAGGTTGAACACACCTACCCCATTGTGTACGTGAGAAAGAGATCAAAAGAGAGAGAAGCATTAGTTCTAGTTTAACCTTAGCCTCTCTTGGCCACCCCTACACCACTGTGCGTGAGGAAGAAAGATCCGTAACAGAGAGAAACATTAATTCTACTTTAACCTTGGCCTCTCTTAGAGGTGAAGTCATGGCCATAAACATGTGGGATTCAAGATGTACCTCCTTCATAATACTTCTGGAGCTTTCTCTCCTACTCAACTTAATAAAATACATTCCATGGTTGATATCAAATAACTAATTAATCTAAGATTCGTGCTGTTTGTTGATGTACTACAATCTTGTTCTAACCAGAAAAGTTACAAAACCCCAAAACTATACTACGAATGCATTATTCAAAATGTGATGAGTCCAAGACAGGAATGCCTTCTTTAAAAAGAACCAAAATAAAAGTGTCATTCTAAGGATGCATATATGAAGAAAATGGAATTGAATTTCATTAAATTTATATGTAATTAACCTTAAACAGAAGTCATTACAATCCTGAAAATACCACTCTGAAAAAATTCTCACTAATACCCATCAAAAAGTTTAGAATATAAATGAAAGTAGGTCCTCTTTATAGGAAATATGCTTTCCATTTCCATTTTCTGCAATCATGAGAAACTACATGAAAATAACTGAATCTCAAACCTTAAACTTTATGAATCCACTCTGGTAGAGAGATTGAGTCAATTTTTCTATGCAGTGGAAACTCTAATCTTAGCTAATACAACATAGACACTGTGTAGTTAACTTCTTTCTGCCCCCAGAAGAATTATCTTCAATATCCACCATCCATGTGGCCAGTGCCCTTTCCCCTCCCCAATTCATTTGGAGTGCAATCAACAGTCATTTTCAGGGCCCAGTGCACCTGAGCAAGAATGAGATTCCCCCCCCTAAAAAAAGCCAGTGTTGTAGAGGGTGCCTATAGTCCCAGCTACTTGGGAGGCTGAGGCAACTGGATCTTTTGAGTCCGAGAGTTTCAGGTGACTGTGAGCTATGACACCACAGCACTCTATCAAGGGTGACAAATTGAAACTCTATCTCAAAGAACAAAATACTGATAAAAAATAAATAAATAGTCATTTTCTTTACTATCTTTGGTAATCAACAGTTCTTATTCTTCCTTAGGTGATGAACACCTTTGAGAAACTGATGGAAGCTATGGGGCCCAAAAAATGTACCTAACATATACTCAAATATATTCATATAATTTCAGGAATTTAAGAGCCTCTATCCTCCACAACACCTGTACAAATGATTTCTATGACTATATCTCTTTTATAATCCCACACTCCTTTAGAACCCACATACACACAAAATTAAGGACTATAATAGTATTAATATTCAAAATAATAAAATTTAGTCTAAATAAAGTTTTACTTTACAAGTAAAATTTTAAGAATCCCTGATGAACTCTTCCCTGAAAAGCTTATCAAGTCTTAGTGTTTGCTCAACTTGCTTGCCTTAAAATGTGCTATAATGTCGTCCCAAATTTTATTAACTCTGTCACATCATATAAAATCATATAAAACCCAAAAGTTATGTTTGAGCAAAACCAAAAAATTCATAATGATATTAAGAAATTCTTGGATTCAAATACTTGTTTTACTATATCAAGCTATGTTCAACGCGGAACAGTGAAGTTAGCTGGGAAGTGAACGTGATACCATCTCATTAACTATCCTGTTACCTTGTCAAAGCAAGTAAAACATAAAAGATGAAACAAGACAAATGGCCAACGGGAAGGGAAGAATATAATCAAGGTGTTACTGCTAACAGAGATAAGTGTTTATTCTCAAAAGCATTCTAGATTCTTGCTAGATGTACCAAAGTATTTGTGGAAATGATCAGTTAAGTTTTATTTTTACTTAACTTTTAATCATTGATTAGACCACGGGTTTGTACAGGGTCCAAAATAAGGAAATATGATCACTAACTACAAACTGATAAATTTCCAAATCACATCAGAATTTGTAAATATACGAAACTTCAGTGCCATACAAAACTTTTCTAAGTTTTATGATGGTGCCGGCACCTGAGCCTGTGACTCACTTTCTTTTGTGGTAAATACTGGAGTAACGGGACATATCAAGTAAGCAAGTTCTCAATTTTCCTAAAGTTAGGGTGGAACTGATGAGACTTTAAACTTGTCATTTTAATCTACCCTACCAGGTTCCTTCCCACATAGTGGAAGGCTGCATATTTCCTAACATAATAACGCTTTAACCATCGTTTTCCAACATGAACAGTCCATAATTGAAAGGCAACAGGAGCTAAGAGAAGTAAAACAGGTCTATACCAAATAGCAAGATCCCAGAAGAAATAGCTATATTTATGTCACCAGCTCCTTCCCTCTTATAACCAAGTTACTGGTTGAAGCGGAGGTCCTACATACGCAACATGTGGCTTGTGCTTCAGATCTAACCTAAGAATCTTCAGCTGTAAGGACTTATTTGCTCAATTTGTGTAGGAAAACCCTTTCCCCTTAAGCCACCGAAATTAGAAAGTTTACAGAAAGAGGAACCCTTTTAACTGATGAGTTGAGAAAACTCCAGTATTTCCCAACGCAATACCAGGCCCCCTAGATTTCATTCCTCTGCACATTCAGTGACAGGAAATGGACTGCTACCGCTGGTTCACACTATCAGGACCGACGGTGGGATAGTCTGCCTGTCGATCCTGAGCGTTCTTAACTAAATGAAAGTCTGTATGACTATGGCTACTAAACCCACACACACACACTCTACAGTTGGTGGCACCTCACCCAGCCTCCAGCTCCCACGCTCCCACCACCCTTCCAAAGGAACGTTTCTTGGGAGAGCACATGGAGAGAGAAGCACTGGGAGGAAGGAGGGCGGGGAACGCACGTAGGCGCCTCTTCCCTACATTTCTGGTAAAGTGGAAAGATTGGGGGCCTACGTTGTGTTTTTCTTGACTCACAAAGCTGTGGGTGGGCTTCTAAGTATTTGGACAGAAAAGGAGAGGTTCCCCGGCCCGGACCCTATTAAGTGTTAAGAGGCAGAACAGCAACTGACGAGGTGGGAGGTGAATAGAATTGGACCGAGGAGGTTGGTGCCCACAAGTTAGACAAACAACAGCCCTGCCCAGAAGTCGGGGTCTCCCCAAGTTGGGGTGGGGCCTTTCTCCCTCCCGGACTGCCTCCTGGGCTGACCAGAGTGAGAGAAGGGTTGTGAGAAAGGGGTTAAGTGCAGCAGGGGGTGCTCTTCCGCCCCCACGCCTTCTCCGCGCCTCGCCGTGGCCGCTCCTTTAGCGGCTTCCCGAGTTACACAGCGAGGTCGCGATCACCCTGGGAAGGGGGCCCCGGGAGCCCCCGTGTTCGACGGCAGGACGATCCCGGGGCTTTCCCTGTCCCCAAGGCCGGCGGGGGCTGCGGGAGCACTCACCAATTTGGGTTTGTTTTTCGTTTCCTCTTCGTTGGCGGCCCGGTTCCCAGGGCTCCGCTTGTTGCTCCGGCCCCCACCGGGTTCCTCGTTGCTGCCTCCCGCTCCCGACGCCGCGGCCCCGGGCTGCTCCATCTTTCTCTGGCCCTGTCACCTGCGCCTGCCCTGTAACCCCACTGCTCCTCAACTGAGGAAGCCCTTTGGGGCGCTCACGCTGTCCCGCGCTGATTCGGCGGCACCTTTTCCAAAGGGACACTGTGAGACGCTGCCGATTTCAGACCCCCGGGACTCCCGGCTCTCAAGCAGCCTGGACGCAACCACGCTGCCACTACAAGGCACCAGGGCAAGCCCTGCCCCTGAGCAGTTGCAATTAACCACGGTCGCCTTCGCCACCGCCCTCAGGGCGGTGTTTAGGGTGGAGGGAAATTCGGTGCCTATCTCTTTAAGACGGCCTCAACACACGTGATTCATCAAAGTGCCCGCAGTCGGCCGCCGGGGCGCGGAAAGCTGCTTCCTACTCTGGGAGCAGAGCCGGTCCCAGCTACTGAGCATGCCCGGCGCGGCGACTGGAGCCTAGCAGAGGACTTTCAACTGCGGTTAAGCACTGATTTCACTTCCTAGTGGCCTGGCGTGACATGAGAGGGAACTAGTGTAGAGACAGGAGGAGTAGCCCATTTTAGAGATGAGAAAACTGAGGCCCAGAAGGATATGTGCGTTTCACTGGCGGGCCGAGTAGCAGTGAAAGCAGCCTTCACTCCTGCGGACCAGAGCACCTTTCTTCCCAGAGGCCTCGCTGGGGTGTGGTCCTGCTACGTCCATGGGAAGGGAAAGTTTGATTTGACAAGGCAACTACTGGCGTCTCAAAGGAAAACCACAGGGAGTGCTGATTAATTGCCTAGACAGACTGTATGGGTCAAAGTGGAAAGAGTAGGTGATGTCTCTTACCCTGATTGCGCTGTGACCAAAGAAATACAGTGAATCCTTTATTTCCAGGCCGGGTAGTTGAAGTAGCAGGCGCCCACTGCTTAATCCCTGGGGAGTTGTTAGGCGCTTTAACTAAACCACTTATATCGAGCTAACAATTGAGTTGAGTGCTATTTTCAGGTTCCCAAACTTGTTTAGGTTTAGAGTTGTTGTGAGGCGTGAATAAGA
Source organism: Galago senegalensis (assembly GCA_963575145.1). NCBI lineage: Eukaryota > Metazoa > Chordata > Mammalia > Primates > Galagidae > Galago > Galago senegalensis. The sequence continues at coordinate 23,165 of CAUYTI010056621.1, forward strand.
TTGTGTGTCAAAGCTTTGCTCAAAATGTAAGCCCCGGCTCGGCGCCTATAGCTCAACCGGCTAAGGCGCCAGCCACGTACACCTAAGGTGGCGGGTTCAAATCCCCAGCCCGGACCCGCCAAACAGCAATGACGGCTGCAACCAAAAAATAGCCGGGCGTTGTGGCGGGCGCCTG
>CAUYTI010056623.1:0-18284 GCA_963575145.1 Galago senegalensis
TCCCAGCTACTTGGGAGGCGGAGGCAAGAGACTCGCTTGAGCCCAGGAGTTGGAGGTTGCTGTGAGCTGTAATGCCATGGCACTCTACCCAGGGGGAGAGCTTGAGGCTCTGTCTCAAAAAAAAAAAAAAAAAAAAAAAAACAATGCTGACACATGATACCATTATGTCCATTCAAAAAAAAGAGGCAGTGTATGGTGGCTCACACTTGTATTTCCCAGCAGTTTGGGAGGCTGAGAGGGGAGGATCACTTGAGCCCAAGAGTCCCCGATCCAGTCTAGGTAATTTAGCGAGCCCCAATCTCTACAAAACAAATTTTAAAATTCAGCCAAGCTTGTGGCATGTGCCTGTAGTCCTAGTTCTTGAGAGGCTGAGGCAGGAGTCCCCTGAGCCCAGGAGTTTGAGGCTGCAGTGAGCTATGATTGGGGGCACTGTACTCCAGTCTAGGCAACAGAGATACTGTCTCCAGAAAAAAAGGGATGGGGGTGCAGAAATCAAGAGCACAAGGCAAGGGTGACCTGGGTTCCCCAGTCCTCCTGTCCAAGACCACCTTGCCCCCATAATTAGGATGGCCAGAGGCAGCTCCAGGTGAAGTTGTGAAGTCATGTCCTGCTCTCCTACTTAGGACCTTAGGGAAACTCACTTCATTTTGTTGAGACTATAAAACACAGATTATAAGAATAGTGAAAAACCATTGGGCAGCACCTGTGGCTCAAAGGAGTAGGGTGCTGGCTCCATATGCTGGAGGTGGTGAGTTCAAACTCAGCCCCAGCCAAAAACTGCAAAAAAAAAAAAATAGTAAAAAAAAAAGAATAGCCCCAGGTTTGGGGAGAAGGATAGAATTTTGTTAAAAATAATATAATAATAACCACCTGTGACTCCCATCAGCGTGGGCCCATGTCAAGTGGGCCAGCCACTTGCCTCTCTTTTCACGAGTCTCTGAAACCAACAAACAACCCAGCCTGCCATGTGGTATTTCAGGAATAACGCAAGTCCTCGCAGATGGCCTTTTTGGGAAACCCACTGAAAAACTGAACTAAGGGACTTGCCCAGCTATGTTTTGGAGCAGGAGGCACGAAGGGCATGACAGCCACAGGGCCTTTTCTACTCATCCGGGGCCAATTCTGTCCTATGATGTCACAGACAGGCTCAAATCTCCCTAGCTGTCTGCCTTCACCTCCCCCTTCTCCTGCTCTGTGACGCACGATGTCCCTGGAGAGTCCCCCCACATCATCACAGAACAAAAACAAAAACAGCAGAGAAAAAACACCAAACCACCCCCACCATGGGCCACCCACACGATGGAGGGGGTTCTTCGTTTCAAATACTAGAAATGAAATGCCCTTTTTTCCCCCTCTCACTTCTGCTATTTACACAGAAGTGCCTGCCAGGGACCTCAGCCCTGAACCTACCACAATTCAGGTTAATTTTTGGATTTCTCAGCTGTAGACATCTCAAAAGGCCAAAATGGGCTCAGGCGATTCAGTCAACAATAGGAAAGCGAGGTAGGAAGGGAATGAACGTTCTCAAGAACCTGCTCTGGCCCGGTGCCTTCCCGATGCAATTTCATTTCCTCCTCACAAAGACTCATAGAAGAAACCTTATTAGCGATTATGTTTTTGAAGAGAGTGAAACTGAGGTTCTGTGTAGTTGAGTGACTCAAACACTTAGTAGATAGCTGCACCTGGATTTAAAAGCAGGACTGACTCAAAAGCCAAAGTTCTTTGTGCTAAGCAACCCCCCCAACCTCCCTCCCCCCCCTCAACCACCGCAAATTCACATGTACCTGTGTGTTTGCATTCTCCCTGACCCAGCCAGCTACTATACTTTGCGCTCATCTTCTTAGGAACAAAAATAAGGCCAACCAAAGAAAGTTCTGGAAATGTAAGGTTGAGCTTTGTTTCTATTTCCCCCAAGCAGTGGTACAGGCCTCATTCCAATGCATTTACATAATTGATTCCTGGCCCCCTGGGAATCCTGTCTAGGTGGGCAGAACTGTCTCGCTGCCAGACTCAGAGCTACACAGGGCTGGGTTGGAATGCTAGCTGAGCCTCTGTTTCCTCATCTGTAAGTTGACAATAATCAGCCCCCTGGCAGGGTAATTGAGAAACCCAAATGAAATCATGTGAGCAAAGAAGCCTAGGTTTGATTCAACCACATAGCAGACCCCCCCCCCCATCAACATCTCCTTTTCCTCTCTCACCTCCTCAGAAAGGGGTGCAGGGTTTCCACAGGGAGGTGGGTCTGCAGAGGGCTTTGGTAACTCTCCGAGGAAGCTCAGTCATAATAGATTCACGTAGGCCTGCCTGAAACATGTGCAGGGCCCGGGCAAGAACACAAACAAAGGCCTGCGAGCCATATGCCCAGATAGTTACATTATAAATCAAACTAAAAGACTAGTAAATACAACAGGCTGTACACCATTTTGAAAATATGTTTTCATAATGAAAGATATATTTTTATAATCACCTAAAAGGTCGTGTTTAAGTTTAGAAATCTCAGATTCCTTGGAGCCTCTCCCCAGCACCCCTTTTTCTCTTCCCCAGCCTGCATGCCTAAGCTCCGTCTGCAGTCCCCATATGCAGCCAGGCCTTGGCCATGGCTTGAGTCTAGGGATACACACACCAGCTCTGCAATCTGTGTGGAGGAGGATTTTCCAGGGAAAGGGCCCTGCAGGGGAAGGGTTCTTTGGACAGGGAATTCCAGGTTCTGAGACCTGAACATGGCAGTGAGGGGCACAGACCTTCCATGGGCCCATCCTTCACCAGGCAGAGAGGAGGACAGTCTGAAGGAGGCCAGAGAAGGGCTTGTAAGGCATGAGGCTTCTCCACCTGGGCCTGAGGGCAGCTTCTGTTTGTTCCCTCCAAACAGGAACTCCTGCAGTGACCTGGAACCACAAGAGCGACCTCATCCTTCTTCCTGACATTTATAAGGAAATTATACTTTTGATAGTTTCAACCTGTTTTCTCTTTCTCCACTCCCAGGACAGGGCCAAGGAGGGGAATACACATGCATACGCTGGCATTTACACATCGAATCTCGTCTGCTCCGTTTTTGTTGTTTGCTTAAAAAGCATTTGCTCCAAAAATCATGCACAGAAACTATAAAAGTTCAGCTTCTGAGTACAGCTCTTGGGGTCCTTCCTCTCAGGAAGCTCCCAGGTTAGATGAGAGGTCACAACCCAGCCTCAGGGAACTCTCAGACTGATAGACAGGTCACCAGTTTGAAGGCTCTTACGTATTGTTTGAGGAAGAACCGGAGCAAATACAAACACCTACTGGATGCCAAGCCCCGAATCACTTTATTTAATTATTTATTTATTTACTGAGACAGTCTTACTTTGTCGCCCTGGGTAGACTCATAGCTCACAGCAACCTCAAACACCTAGGCTCAAGCTATTCTCTTGCCTCAGCCTCCCAAGGCACCTGGCTAATTTTTCTATTTTTGATAGAGATGGGGGTCTCCTTGATCAGGCTGGTCTTGAACTCCTGAGCTTAAGCAATCCACCCACCTTGGCCTCCTAGAGTGCTAAAATCATAGGCATGAGCCACTGCACCTGGCCTGAATCACTTCATTTCATCTCACAAGACCCTGCAAGGAAGGCAATTGACATACCCATTCTGCAGATAAGCAAATAGAGACTCAGAGAAGTTAAGAATTTTCCCAAAGGACACTCACAGGCAGCAGCAGCAAGCCAGGAAGGGAACTCCCCCTCTATCCTCTTCCCCCTGTGCCACACTGGTGGATAACCAGGAACTCAGCTTCATAGCCACTGAAGCCCTGCTGTCCTCCTCTGCCAAGTGAAAAATGGACCCATGGCAGGTCTGTGTCCCCTCCCCTTCTGTGTCATGCTATAGGTCCCGGGACCCAGAACACCCTATCCAAAGAGCCCTTAGCCACTTTGAGGCCTGCATGGGCCTCTTCCCTGGGAAAATCCTCCCCAGGACTGCAGGCATAGCCGGTATGTAAACTCCTACACTAAGTTCAGTAGTGGTGAGGGGCTGAGTGCAGAGGAGGAACTACAAAGGGGTAGGACAGGGGCGGTGATGAAACTGTTAGGTGCTGTATCTTGCTTCTAGTGGTGGGACATAACTATGCCTTTGTAAAAAACCCCTAGAACTGCACATTAGAATAGGTAGATTTTACTTCATGTCAATTATACCTCAAAACACCACATAATAAAAACTCTTAGCTCCAAACCACATTTGAAGAAAGGAACAAGCTTTTAAAAGGGGAATGTGGGCTGGGCACGGTGGCTCACACCTATAATCCTAGCACTCTGGGGTAGGGGGCTGAGGCAGGAGGGTCACTTCAACTCAGGAGTTCAAGACTAGTCTGAGCAAGATCGAAACCTCATCTCTACTAAAAATAGAAAAATTAGCCAGGTGATAGGCACCTATGGTGACAGGCACCTGTAGTCACAGCTACTTAGGTGGCTGAGGCAAGAGGATTACTTGATCCCAGAGGTTTGAGGTTGTAGTGACTATGATGATGCCATAGCTCTCTAGCCAGGTGACAGCGTGAGACTGTCTCCGGGAGGGGGGATGTTGGGCATCTAAATTAGCCTTTGATGCAACATTTAGTGTGGTAGACATTTGCCACTTCCATATTGGCAGCTCATCATCTTAGGAAGAGCTTTTCTTTCTGGAGGAAACTCCTTTGCTGTTTTCCTGCCTCACCAAGTGGAAGTGAGAAACTCAAACTCCCAGCCTCCCCTGCAGCCGGGACACAGGCATGTGGCTGACTCTCCACAGATGAGAACTGCTCACGATACCACTGATCCAGAAATGAGTCCTGGAAGGACACCAGTGCTGCCCACGGCTTCCATTTTTGCTGGTGTGGAGACAGCAGAAGCATTTGACTTTGGGGCTCTCAGTGGTTGGTTGTGAAGCTGAGTTCCAGTGTGGTGCCAGGGAGAGAGGAGGGATGGAGGGTCCCCTTCCTGGCTCTGAGTATCCTTTGGGAAAGTTCTTTATTTCTCTGAGTCTCCATTTTCTTACCTTCAGAAGGGGCATCTCAGTTGCTTACCTTGAGGGGTTGTTGCAGGATGAAGTGAAGTAATTCAGGGTCTGGCATACAGTAAGTGCTGAGTAAGTATTTGCTCCCGTTTCTTCCTCAATAAGTAAGAACCTAGAAATTTCTCTGACGGTTCCCTGAGGCTGGGCTGTGACCCCTCAACCAGCCTGGGAACTTCCCCTAGAGGAATGACCCCAGCACCTTTACACAGAAGCCAAAGCTGGCACTGGCCTTTGAGGAGCCCGGGCAGAGGACCACACAGGTGGCCCTAAGCAATCCCTCCTGCCCAGCTCATCAGCAGCACTGCTAACGGGTGGCCACTATTTCATGAGCTCCAGGCAGAGTCTGCTCAGGGTCAGATCAAAAGGAATAGGCTTCACTTTAACACCCTATGGTTGAGCACCAACAATATGCCAGGTGCTGTGTTAAGTAGCTAAGGAATAAATAAGGTAACCCTTAGGTATAACCTAGTAGATGGAGAAGGATGGACATATATGCCTGTGATGCCAGTGTGACTGAGAGATGCTGTCAGAGCAGTGTTCTGTGGGCCCAGGGGCTTCCGGAATTCTACAGGAGGTGACAGCTATTTAAGCTGAGTCTGGGATGGTGAATTAGGGTCCCACAGAGGGAGCAGGAGTGGAGCTGTCTTACCCTGAGAGAAGAGCATATGGAGAATCCCAGGACAATAGAAGTTCACAGAGCTTTGGGGGAACCCAGCGTGGGGCCCAGAATGGTAGGGGCACAAAGTGGACAGGGGTGCAGGCCAGGAGAGCAAGGCCAGAGGCAGCAAGGGGGCCCAGCTGAGAAGAGCTCTGAATGCCATGAGGGACACCCAAGGAGGAGGGTGAAGTGGACTTTGTCTCCCTAAACAATTGTGTGGGAAGGAACAGGATTATGGTTTCAGGGTGGTTTCTTCCACATCAGTTCTTTCTGACCAAATCTACTAGGATTTCCTAAATGTGCAAAACCTAAACTTCTCTGAGCCCACAGCCCTTCCAGGAGCTGACCAGTGGAATCCCCAAATGGGAGACCAGAGAGGACAGCCAGTGTCATCTGGTTCAATCTCCAGACAAGGAAAGAGAGAAGGGCCTCATGGAAATTCATCCGGCACAGTAGAGACCAGAACCCCACCCTCTTCTCCATGACCACAGATACCGTGTTTCCCAAAAAATAAGACCTACCTAAAAAATAAGCCCTAGCAGGATTTCTATGCATTTGTTAAATATAAGCCCTACCCTGATAATAAGACCTAGTGATGGGCGTGGCTATGCAGATCGGCTGCATAGCCACACCCTGCATTTCCATGCAGAGAGGGAAGACATCCCCTGAAAATAAGCCCTAGTGTGTCTTCTTGAGAAAAAATAAATATAAAACAGTGTCTTATTTTGGGGGAAACACCGTAGTCTCAGGCTGAGCAAGTGTCAGGATACCCCGGCCTCCAGACAAGTAGGATGTACAATTTCAGTTGTGAACAGGTAGGACTGGGGGGCAGATGAGGTGGGGAGGGGGCATCCTGACTTTCTAATTCCTCACTTGCCCTGAGGCTGGCCTCATCATTTCCCGCCCTGCTTTTACCACAGAGGTTATTTTGGTCCAAGTTTCCGGTTGCCCTTGCCACCTTGCCGAGAGAGGTCACCACAGAAGTCAACAGTGACTCTCACAGAGGGACAGAAGGAGAGATTCTGGACAGCCTCAGTGGTGCACAAGAGCTCTGGGCTTAGAGTTGGGGACAGCCGGACAGCATGGCCACCCCTCCAGTTAGCTGAAAGTAGAACGGTGTGAGGTTTCAGTGAGCAATTCTGGAAGAGTAAACTGGTCCCCTGCTTTCCCTTTCACCTTCCCTCTGACCCCCATCCTCACCTGCCCCCACCCTTCCTCAGGATCTTGGCAACATGAAAAACACAGACAAAGCCCTCCCTCTAAATGCCCAGCAGTGAACCCACGCAGCAAAACAGGAAGCATCTTCCTGTTAAGGCAAACCCATTGTTCTCTCTGTGCACAAGTCCTGACAAGAGCAGGAAACCGCCATGGGGCTGTGGCAGCAGGTGTCAGGTCGACCTGAGGTTCCCGCCGGCCAGTGCCCAGCCCTCCTTCCCTCCCCTTCCTCCCGGAGAGTCATCCCCTGACTCCCTGCAACCTGACAACTTTCTCACCTCACACACTTTGGCCTTTCCCTCTGGGTGGACCAAGATCTGATTAAAATCTTAAAAGGCCTCGAACCCCACAAAGATTATGATCTCCCTCCAATTATGGTTCCTAACACTGACCAGACAACACAGAGTATACACATATGTGAAAATTACAGAAGCTTCTTTTCCGATTTTCTGATTACAAAGCTCTAGCTGAGTTTGATGCTGAACCTTTCTCAAATTGGGGGTGTCTCTATCTGGCTGGACCCCTAAATCTATGCCTAAATCTGTGCCACTAGCAGTGGTGGAGGTCCACTTCCCCTGACTTCACATGGGCATAGATTATCCCAAGTGAGATAAAACAGGAGTTAGACATGGGGGTAGGGCCAGAGATGTGCACTTGGACTTTGCCCATTGAATTACAAGTCCACAGGGGATGAAAACCACTGGACACTCTGGGTAGAGCCAAGAAATTGGTGCTTTGAGCAGGAATCAATACATGAGAAAGGCAGGGCTGAGTTTCTGAGTTTCTGCTGTCCCGGCTCTCTTCGGGGACTCTGGATCTGGCTCCTCTGTTGAGTTTCTCCAGATCAGGGCGCTTCTCCAGGAGTCTCCAGACTCACCTTGCTCTTTCTTATGATAGCAGGGCCTGAGTTTATGGTAGGTTATACTTTTCTGTATCCTCAGTGACCAAGTCCTTGGCAGGGTGGTTGGGCTGAACAACTATGAAGGTTACTTCCAGCTCCTGCTCCCTTCTCATTCTCAGAAACCTTTGCTTAACAAGCTGGTGTGTGGTGACCTTGTCTGAGAGTGTTTCCCAGGTAGGGAGGGGGCAGCCCAGGCCTGAGCCCTTCAGGCCATGTCCAACGTCATCAAGGACAGCCTGGCATAGTGGGAAAAGCCCCATTTCTTGGAGCCAAAGGTCAGGTCACATCTTCTCTTTCTGCTTCCTCTGTCATGAAATAGAAACTTATCACACAGGGAAGCCCTGAGAATTACATGACATGAGATATAAGCATGTACTTGGAGATACAGCAAACCCATACAAATGGGGAGACATTATCTTTCATTGCTGGGCAAGCTCCTTCAGGCTGGGACTATGTAGCACCAGGCAGAGAAAGTGCCCAGTAAATGGAAGCTGGCTGGCTGGCTGGCTGGCTGGCTGGATGGATGGATGGATGGACTGACAGATAGATGGGAACAGGCGACCCAGGGAGGTGTGTCACATGCCACAGCAGCAGAGAGAGATTCTCTTCCAAGACATGGCAAAAGTTAAACTTGTGCCAAACACAACCAAAGCAAGAAGCAAAGGCCAGAAATATAGCCCCATGGGCTACATCACCCCTGCAAGGAGGTCAAGTCAACTAGTGTGGCTCTCCCTGTCTCCTTGACCCCAAAAGTGAATGACTCAGAGAAAGTCAGCAACTTGAAGTCGGCTGGGCAAAACTCCCAGCCCTGTCACTTCTGCTGACCATGGCCTCCCTCCCTGCACCTAGGTCAGACGTATACCCCCTTAGATGCCACTTTTTATATTTTTCCTGATTCCCCTCCTATCTGCTCCTATAGCATGCTGGGCTTACCCCCCATTATCACAGCACATTGTACTATAACATTGTCTTCCGTTATTCTTTTTCCTTTTTTTTTGAAGACAAGTTCTCTGTCACCCAAGCAAGAGTGTGCTATCATACCTCAAGGTAGCCTTGAACTCCTGGGCTCAAGGGATCCTCCTGATTCAGCCTCCTGAGTAGCTGGGACTACAGGTGCATGCCACCATCCTTTTTCTATTTTGTGTAGATACAAATCTCACTCTGTTGCTCAGGCTTGTCTTAAACTCCTGGCCTTAAGCAATTCTCTCACTTCAGCCTCCCAAAGTGCAAGGATTATAGGCATAAGCCAAATCCCTTGACCTATTTTTTTTCATGTTGTAAAATATTTAATATGTAAAGATATAATGAATAATGCCATAAAGACTTTGTCCACCACAAACGAAGCATTATCAGTAAATACAGTTTAAGCCCTTGGATAACCCTCTCTATTTGCTGCCCCCTCCATCCCCATCCTCAATTTAGTATATGCCTTCTCATGCCTGTTTTGTATACTTTTACTGCTTATGGGTAATAGATTCTTTATTTGTCCATCTGTTAGGGACAGAATGTTTGTGTCTCCCCAAAATTCATATGTTGAAGCCCTAACCCCCAACATGGCTACATTTGGAGATAGGGCCTCTAAGGAAGTAATTAAGGTTAAATAAGGTCATAAGGGTGGGGTCCTGACCCAATAAGATTAGTGTTCTTTTGGGAAGAGACATCAGGGAGGCTCCCTCTCTCTGTCCTCACAAGCACATCAAGCAAAGGCTATGTGAAGACATGGTGAAGATGGTGGCCCCATGTGAAGGATGCCCTCACCAGAACCAATCCTGCCAGACCTTGATCTGGGACTTCAGCCTCCAGAACTGTAGGAAAATAAATTTCTGTTGTTTAAGCCACCCAGCTCATGGTAATTGGGTATGGCAGCCTGAGTGGACTACTATACACATAATACTTCCCATAAGTGCATTGAGGCCAGATGGACCAGGCATGTTCATCTTTGTATCTGTAGAGTCCAGCGCCAGGCCTGGCAAATAAGTATTCATCAGATATTCATTGAATGAAGGACTGAACTCACTGAAGAAGAGGTGCCCTGGGGGCTGTTCCTTAGTAGCAGGGCGTTCTCTGCTCTACCATGAAAAAGGTCCTGCCCAGGGCGCTTCTGAGACCAGGACCTGAAGTCAGTGTCCAACAAAGAGAATTTAAAAGTTAGGAAGAAAGGCATTCCCAAGAATGGGGTAGAGGGAGTAGCAGCATCTTAGGAGAAGGTTGAAGTCACTTCATCAATCAAATGTTTATTAAGTATCTGTCAATTAGGTGTTTGGTGTTTAACAGCCTCCACTTCCAAAGGGGATCAGTCTTTGGAAGAGCAAAAACCAAGTGATCCAAAGATGTCCCAGACATAAAGAAGCACAATGCTTTTTGGCTTCTCTTATGGACATGTCCTCTGTTCAGGCACATCAGAGTGTTCATGGTGCTCCAGTAAGACAACATGAACTCAGAGTGCTCACCTTTGATTATAATGTGAACTGCACCCTCAGCACAACTTGAATTCAGTGGTGACCACTCTCATGACACCCAGGGCATCCATTTTTTTTTTTTTTTTTTTGAGACAGAGTCTTACTGTGTTCCCCTCAGTAGAGTGCCAGGACATCACAGCTCACAGCAACCTCAAACTCTTGGGCTTAAGCAATTCTCTTGCCTCAGCCTCCCAAGTAGCTGGGACTACAGGTGCCACCACAACGCTAGCCCATTTTGTTTTTGTTGTAGTTGTCATTGTTGTTTGGCAGGCCCAGGCCAGGTTAGAACCTGCCATCCTCAGTGTACGTGGCCAGCGCCCTAGCCTCTGAGCTACAGGCTCATTTCTAGGATTCTTGATTTGGCTTTTAAGGCTCTTCAGAGCAAAAGAGGCAGCAATCTCAAGGAGATGGCTTTGAGTCTCCTTGCTAGGCATTAAACACATTCTCTTAACAAATGGGATAGGAAAGAATCTTCTGAGATAGAGAGTATGGCCCATGAAACACAGGCAAATTATTTAACTATACCAAATTACATTTTTAAAAATTGCTTTCTTTGCCAGGCACAGTGGCTCACGGCTATAATCCCAGCACTCTGGGAGGCCGAGGCGGGCAGACTGCCTGAACTCAGGAGTTCAAGAACAGCCTGAGCCAGAGCGAGACCTCATGTCTAAAAATAGCCAGGTGTTGTGGCAGACACCTGTAGTCCCAGCTATTTGGGAGGCAAAGGCAAGGCAATTGCTTGAGCCTATGAGTCTGAAGTTGCTGTGAGCTATAATGCCGTGGCACTCTACCAAGGGTGAGAAAGTGAGACTCTGTCTCAAAAAATAAATAAATGAATAACATAAAATAAATAAATAAAATTTGCTTTAAAATCAGCAAAATTCAAGCTAATTCAAAACAAAGACTACTAAAAAACTATAAAGTACAGGCCAGGCTCACACCTGTAATCCTAGTACTTTAGGAAACCAATATGGGAGGATTGTGTGGGGCCAGGAGTTTGAGATCAGACTAAGCAAGAGTGAGAACCCTGTCTCTACAAAAAAATAGAAAAATTAGCTGGGTGTAGTGGTGGGCACCTGCAGTCCCAGCTACTTGAGAGGCTGAGGCAGGAGGATCACTTGAACCCAGGAGTTGGAGGTTGCATGAGCTGTGACCATGCCACTGAAATCTAGCCTGGGTTACAGAGCAAGACCCTGTCTCAGAAAACAAAAACTACATCATACATTCTTATTTTCAAGAATCACAAAGTCTATTCTAGTATAGAAAATAGTTCACATGCCCTTGCTGTATATGCCAATTTGGATATCCCTGACCGTAAGTGCTGTGAGGGGCCTTAAGAAGAGAGAGGTCAATGTAGGAGGGGTCTGCCTGGGTATTGAGGGATGGGTAGGATTTGGAGAGTGACACTGAGTTCCTCCTATTCGGTCCCTGGCACAGAAAGTGGTCTTGCAGTGTGTAATCACAAACTGCATGATTGATAACAAGCAGGAGGGACGGCCACAATCAGTGCTGAGAATACTAGGGAATTCCCAGCCTCTCGCTCAGAGACCAGCTAAGAAACTGAAACTGAAGACTCCCAGGACAAAGTGTGCCATGTCCACGCACCTACAGCTGGAGGGGTCAGCCGGGAGCTGCTGAGGAAATCAAAACCAGGAGCAGCCCCTTATCCCCTGACCACATGGCACACCTGCCACAAAGCTCTCCTGTGCTGTCGTGTTCTCTCAATCTGGGACCTTCTATGGACACCTATGCTATAACAAATCTTACCCTGAGAAAGGAGCCTGGGCTCAGTCAGGCCAACCCTACTGCTTTCCAGATGAGCATCCAAGGACCAGAAAGAGAAAGTGACTTGCACAAGGTCACCTACTCACTCACAGGAGAGACGGGACTGGAACACAGCACTTTCGGCTTAAGGCTCATTTTTTTAGAAACACCTAGCAATAGTTTCAAACTGTAGTTGCCCTGACCTTTCTTACTAACACACCTTACCAATATTAGCAGGTGTATCCATAAATTGCAGTTTATGTGCAATTTAAAATTTGAAACTGTTTTAAAATTGCACGTGAATTTTATGGACACCCTGTATATGACCTCTTAGAGTTCCTTCCACCTAGTTCAAGAGCCCCTAAAACTGAGTGGGCTCCAAATACCAATTATGAGAGCAACTAAAACCTTTGGGCCAAAGGAGAGTTTGGCAAGGGCTTCTCATGCCTCCATGTAGGGAATATGGAATAGTGGGAAATGGCTATGCCAAGAGCAGGGTACCATGAAAGTTCCCAGACTCAGGATGCTAAAGCTCAGGTACTTCCAGGCAGTCTAATTGCCTCACTTTATATTTGAGAAAACTGAAGCCCAGAGAGGGCAAGCAACTTACCCTAGATCACACAGGGATCTAATGAAGAGATGGGCTCATGAAACTAGACCCCAATTGAATGTTCTTCATTAGTCAGGAAGAAAAAAAAAGCCATTCTACCTGCTTATCCATCTCCCTTCCAGCCCTACGCAATCTTGGATTTCTTCCCATTGTTTGAGGTACAATATCATGTCATTTTTACTCTTGGCCATAACTATAAATAAAAAGGATATGATCTAACCTTAACTTTTTCTATACTTAAAGTCCTTGAGGACAGGAATCCCCTTGTATCAGTGTCAGAGTAAACAAGAGCCACTCTGGGTATCCCAAATACAAAGAATTTAATACAGAGAACCAATTGTACAGGTGATGGAAGAGCCAAAGCCAAAGAAGCAACGTCAAGGCCACCAGAGATTAATAGTGGGAAATTACCACCACCCCTAGAGCCAGAAGGACACTGGGAGAGAGTGATGTAATCATAGCCCAGAAACTGGAACAGGAGCTGGAAACATGATGAGGGCTATTCATCAGGGACTGGTACCACACAGGTGGGAGCTGGGTGATGGATTCTGGGATCAAAGACACCTAGCCACTGCCGGGATGCCCCTGGAAGCAGAGAGAGGGGAAAAAACCTACTGATTGAAATACTGTTCAAAAAGTACCCCAATAGAATAGCTAACCTAATATCAAACAAAGTAGACTTTAAGACAAAAATTGTTTATAAAGGCAAAGAAAGACATTTGAGATTAATAAAAGGATCTATCCACCAGAAACACATAACAACTATACATAAGAAGCAAACATTGAGAGAATTGGAAGGAGAAATAAGGGAAACACACAATTCAACAACAATATCAGAGACCTCACCACCCTACTTTCGATAATAAATACAACAATTAGTAGAGCAACAGGAAAGAGAAGATTTGAACTTAACTGTGAGCCAACTAAACCTGACAGGTATGTATAGAACACGTCACCTCAAAATGGCAGAATACACGTTCTTCTCAGATGTACATGAAACATTCTCCAGAATTGATTATACATTAGGATATAAAACAAGTCTCAAAACATTTAAAAGAATTGAGAACACTAAAACATGCCAAAACATATGAGATACAGCAAAACTGTGTTTATAGAGAAATTAATAGCCATAAGTGCTTATATTTTCAAAAAGAAGACAGCTACCAAATAACTTAACCTTTCACCTTAAGAAAAAGAATAGAGGCCAGCTGCAGTGGCTCACACCTATAATCCTAGCACTCTGGGAGGCCAAGGCAGGAGGATTGCTTGAGGTCAAGAGCTCAAGATCAGCCTGAGAAGAGTAAGATGCCACTAAAAATTAAAACCTAGCCAGGCACTGTGGTGCACACCTGTAGTCCCAGCTACTGGGGAGACTGAGGCAGAAGTATCACTTGAGCCCAGGAATTTAATGTTGCTGTGAGCTATGATGACACCACTGCACTTTAGCTTATATGACAGAACAATACTCAGTCTCAAGAAAAGAAAAGGGGGAAAAGGACAGGAAAGGAAGGGAAATGAAAGGAAAGGGAAGGGAAAGGAAAGAAAGGGCAAACTAAGCCCAGATTAAGCAGAAGGAAGGAAATATTAAAGATTAAAATGGAAATAAGTGAAATACAGAATTGGAAAAAATAGAGATCAACAAAACCAAAAAGTTGATACAAAATTGACATTTAACTAGACTTTCTCTAATATCAAAACCATACAGACATCACAAGGAAACTACTGACCAATATCCCTTATAAATACATATCAAGATTCCTCTATAAAACACGAACACACCAAATCCAATATCATGTTTTAAAAGATTTTATACCATGATTCAGCCCAGGAATTCAAAGTAGGTTCAAGATATAAAAATCCAGCGGCACCCATGCTCAGTGGTTAGGGTGCCAGCCACATACACTCGGGCTGACAGGTTTGAACCCAGCTGGGGCCAGCCAAACAACAATGACAACTGCAACAAAAAAATAGCCAGGCATTGTGGAGGGCACCTGTAGTCCCAGCTACTGGGGAGGCTGAGGCAAGAGAATCATTTAAGCCCAAGAGTTTGAGGTTGCTGTCAGCTATGACACCACAGCACTCTACTGAGGGCAACATAGTGAGATTCCATCTCAAAAAAAAAAAAAGAAAGAAAGATATGAAAATCCATCCATGTAACACGCCATATTTAATAGTATAAAGGACAAAAAAACAATCTTCTCAATGGACATAGGGATAGCATTTGAAAAAAATCCAATAAACTGGGAATAGGAGGGAATATGTTAACAGTCATTTATAATAAGCCCACAACAGAATACTAAATGATGAAAAACTGAATGTTTTCCCCCTAAGATCAAGAACAAGGCAGTGACTCTTACCACTTCTATTCAACATTGTGCTAGAGGCTCTAGCCAAAGCAATTAGACAAGAAAAAGAAATAAAAGGTATCCAGACTAGAAAAGAAGTAAAACTATCTCTATTCACAGATGACATAATCTTATATTTAGAAAATCCTAAGAATTACATACACACACACACACATACATAAAATTAGAACTAATAAGTAAGTTTAGCAAGGTTCAGAGTTGCGAGCAGCACCTGTGTCTCAAGGAGTAGGGCACCAGCAGTGGTGGGTTCAAACTCAGCCCTGGCCAAAAACAGCAACAACAACAAAATGAATATATAAAGTGTACAATTTAATCATTGTTAGTATTTTCAGAGTTGTGCAACCATTACCACTCTGTAAGTTGAGAACATTTGCATTGCCCTTAAAAAAAGATTAAAAGTTACAATATAAACGTACAAAAATCCATCATATTTCCATAGGTTAGCAATGAGCAATCTAAAAATTAAAAGAAGAAAACAGTTCCATTCACAATAACATGAAAAAAGAATAAAATAATTTAACAAAAGAAGTGAAAGACTTGCACACTGAAAACTACAAAACATGGGGAAAAATTAAAGAAGAGCTAACTAAAGGAAAAGACGTTCCATGTTTGTGGACTAAAAGAGATTGTTAGGATGGCAAAATTCCCTGAATTGATCTACAGGTTCAATGTAATCTCTATCAGAATTCCAGTGGATCTCATTGCAGAAACTGACAAGCTGACCTTAAAATTCATCTGGAAAAGAAAGAGATCCAGATTAACCGAAACAATCTTTCAAAAGAAGGATACAGTTGGCACAGTCACACATTTCAATTTCAAAATTTACTACAAAGCTACAATAATCAAGACAGTGATATTGTCATAGAACAAATGTATAGATCAATAAAATAGAATTGAGAGTCCAGAAATAAACCATCACATTTATGATCAATTGATTTTCACAGAAATAAACCTTCAGATTATGATCAATTGATTTTCAACAAGCTTACAGTTCAGGGCCAGATGCCATGGCTCATGCCTGTAATCCTAGCACTCTGGGAGACCAAAGGAGGCAGGTGGGTTGCCCGAGCTCACAAGTTTAAGACCAGCCTGAGCCAGAGTAAGACCTCGTCTCTAAAAATAGTACAGCATTGTAGCAGGCACCTGTAGTCCCAGCTACTTGGGAGGCTGAGGCAAGAGAATCATTTGAGCCCAAGAGTTTGAGGTTGCTGCCAGCTATGATACCATAGCACTCAACTGAGGAAAACAAAGTGAGACTCTGTCTCAAAAAAAAAAAAAAAAGTATAGTTCTGCGTGGCACCTGTGGCTCAAAGGGGTAGGGCGCTGCGCTGGCTCCATATGCCAGAGGTGGCAGGTTCAAATCCAGCCCTAGCCAAAAACTGCAAAAAAAAAAAAAAAAAAAAAAAAAGTACAGTTCAATGGGGAAAGAATAGTTTGCCTTTTCAATAAATGGTGCTGGGGAAATCTAGATATCTTTATACAAAAGAATGGAATTAGACTTCTACCTTCTACCTCACACCATACACAAAACATCAGAGCTAAATTTAAGAGCTGAAACTTATAAAACTATTAGAAGAAAATATAGGGATAAATCCTCATGAACTTAATTTAGGCAGTGGTTTCTTAGCTATGACACCAAAAGCACAAGCAGCAAAAAAAAAAAAAAAAAAAAAAAATAGATTAAATTGAACCTCAAAATTAAGACCTTTGTGCTTCAAAGGACACCATCAAGAAAGTGAAAAA
This sequence comes from Galago senegalensis, assembly GCA_963575145.1. Taxonomy (NCBI): domain Eukaryota; kingdom Metazoa; phylum Chordata; class Mammalia; order Primates; family Galagidae; genus Galago; species Galago senegalensis. Next base: position 16,733 of record CAUYTI010056623.1, read on the forward strand.
CTAAACCCCATAAATGCATCAATATACAAAGTTATGATTTAATAAAAGAAAAAGAAAGAAAGAAATGAAAACTCCACAGAATGGGAGAAAACCTTTACAAATAGACATCTGATAAGGGATTGTATGAGGAATATGTAAAGAACTCATACAACTCAACAATAAAAAATAACCCAGTTTTTAAAATGGGCAAAGGACTTAAATAGGCATTTCTCCAAAGAAAAATGAATTTACAAGAAAAGATCTTCAACATCAGTAGTCACTAGAGAAATATGAATCAAAACACAGTTGAGGTACCACATTATTCCCATTAGGATGGGTAGAATCAAAAAGTTAGACAAGTTTTGTTGAGGATGTAGAACCCTTGCACATTGTTCATGGGAATTTAAAATGATGCAATCACTTTGAAAAATATTCTGGCAGTTCCTCAAAATGTTAATCATATCCTTAACAGACGAGTCCACAATTCTTATCCTAGGCATCTACCCAAGAACAATGAAAGCATTTGTCCATACGAAAACTTGTACGCAAAATATGCATCTCAGCATTATTCATAACTGCTAAGAAGTGGAAACAACCCAAGTGTCCGACTAACGATGGGTAAACAAATTGGGGTATATCCAGACAGTGGAATATTTATGCAGCCATAAAAAGGAATGAAGAAGTGACCCTCAGCTACAACATGAGTAAACCTTGAAAACAAGCTAACTCATGGAATGAAACTGGATGTGAAGGCCACATACTGTATACTTCTGTTTCTGTGAAATGTCCAGAATAGGCAATTCATAGAAAACAGATCTGTGATTGCCTAGGGCTGCAGAGAGGAGCGTAAGGGAGATAGTGGTTACTGCTCATAATTACGGAGGTTCTCGGAGAGGGTGAGAAAAAAGTGTTCTAAAATTGTTTGTTGCCTATGGAAGATAAAACACGATAGCCCCAGATGAAGAAGGGAGGAGGAGGGGGAGGGGAGACAGGAGGTTGCAGGGAGGGAGGGTAATCCATGGGACCTCACCTATGGTGCATATTGCAACGGTGCATGTCAAATCTATTAAGAGTAGAGTATGGGCTCGGCGCCTGTGGCTCAAGCGGCTAAGGCGCCAGCCACATACACCTAAGGTGGTGGGTTCGAATCCCCAGCCCGGGCCCGCCAAACAACAATGATGGCTGCAACCAAAAAAAAAAAAAAAAAAAGAATTGCTAACGTCAATAAAATATTTGAGTACAGATGTAAAAAAAAAAAAAAGAACATCTAAAAATAAAAACTAGGGCGGCGCCCATGGCTCAAAGGGGTAGGGCGGGGGCCCCATATGCTGGAGGTGGCAGGTTCAAATCCAGCCCCAACCAAAACCAAAAAATAAAAAACTAGTAACTATTGTTACCAGTTTAAAATTTATTTTGAAAATGTGTAATTGCCATGGTATCTACAATCGGACACTCAAATAATAAAAAATGAAAGCATGTTACTATACAAATTAATGAGACACAAATGACGACAGAAGAGGGAAACAGATGCAATAATCAAAGAAAACAGTTAATAAGTTGTCAACGGTAAGTC
>CAUYTI010056624.1:0-32629 GCA_963575145.1 Galago senegalensis
GGCCATCTGTAAGCCCCTGCACTACACCAGCATCATGAGTCCCAGGGTGTGCCACCTGATGGTGGGAGGGGCCTGGGTGGGGGGATTGATGCACGCAACGATACAGCTTCTGTTCATGTCCCAAATACCCTTCTGTGGGCCGAATATCATAGATCACTTTATATGTGATTTGTTTCAGTTGCTGACACTTGCCTGCATGAACACCCACATCCTGGGCCTCTTAGTCACCCTCAACAGCGGGGTAATGTGTACAGCCATCTTCCTTATCTTAATTGCTTCCTACATGGTCATCCTCTGTTCCCTGAAGTCTTATAGCCCTGAAGGGCAGCGCAAAGCCCTCTCAACCTGTGCCTCCCACCTCACGGTGGTCGTCTTGTTCTTTGTGCCATGTATTTTTTTGTACATGAGGCCCGTGGTCACCTACTCCATAGACAAGGTAATGGTTGTATCTGGTTCAATCCTCACACCCATGTTAAACCCCTTGATCTACACACTGAGGAATGCAGAGGTGAAAAATGCCATGAAGAAACTTTGGATGAAATGAGACTATGGTTGGCAAGTAACCATCATGCTAAGAACATAATGTGTTTTCCCAAAGAAGAAATATTTCTTCCACAAATATATGTGAACTAGACTTGTCTGTTTTCTCCCACCAGACAGAGGGATTTCTTAAACTAAAAACTCTGATATGTGTTTCGGATCATCTACACTAGGTATTTCCTGTTTTATCCCTTCCTTACTTCTCATTACCTTATAACTGCCTTCTATTGTCCTATGATTTCCTAACTTCCCTGGCTCCTGCCTCCACCTCTCCAAACAAGTCTCAGGCCCCCATGTTCTCCCTCACTAAGCATCAGCCTTAGAAGTACACAAGCCTTTCTCATCCAGTGCTGGGCATCTCTGCCTGAGAATGAGCCACACCCTCTTCAGGCAGCTGTTTCTCTCCAACTTCTAGTAGCAGCTATGAGATTAAATGGTGTTTTCTAGAAAAGCCTTCCCTCATGAGTCTGTTCTAAGAGTGTTGCATGGCCACCATTATTTTCTTTATTTTCTTTTTTTATTTTTCATTAAATCATAGCTGTGTACATTGATGTATTTATGGGGTTCAGTGTACTTATTTGATATACAGTGGGAAATGCTTACATTGAAATGATTAACACATCCATCACAATTATGTTCTTTTCTTAATAGTTTTGAAATGTACTATTGCACCATGCATATTATGTGAGGTTCCCCCAAATACCTTTCCTCCCCCTTCTTCCCCCCCCCCTTCCTCCTATTCCCTTCTACTTTCTGGACTACAGTTAAATTTTAACATTCCTGCAAATGTATAGGTGATTATATATTGATTTCATAGTAGTATTAAATACATTGGATTCACTTAAGAAGAATATGTTCCAGCTCCATCCAGGTAAATATAAAAGATGTGAAGTCTTCATCTTTTATGGCTGCATAGTATTCCATGGTGTACATATACAACTATTAGTTAATCCATACATAAGTCAATGAGCACTTGGGCTGTTTCCATACTTGGAAATTATGAACTGGGCTGCAATAAACATTCTGGTGCAGATGTCTTTGCTGTAAAATGATTTTTGATGATCTGGGTATATACCTAGAAGAGGAATTGCAGGATTGAGCACTATGTATACATTTAGTTTCCTGAGTTTTCAAAAGCTTCTTTCCAAAAAGGTCATATTAGCTTGCATTCCCACCAGCAGTGAAGAAGTGTTCCCTTCTCTCCACATCAACATCAACATCTGTAGTTTGGGGATTTTATTATGTCGGTTAATCTTACTGGAGTCAGATGATATCTCAAAGTGGTCTTGATTTGCATTTCTCTGATGATTAAAGATGATGAGCATTATTTTTTCATGTGTGTGTAGGCCATGCATCTGTCTTCATCAGGGAAATTTCTGTTCAAGTCTCTTGTCCACATAGAAATGGGGCTATTTGTTCTTTTCTTATTTAGTTTGAGTTCTCTGTGGAATGTAGTTATCAGACATTTGTCGGAAAGTTAACCTACAAAAATTTCCTTCCATTCTGGAAGTTGTCTGTTTGCTTTACTTAGTGTGTTCTTGGGTATGCAAATAGTTTTTAGTTTGATCAACTCTTAATAATGTATTTTTGTTGTTTCTTCAATTACCCCAGGGGTCCTCCTCAATAAGATATTCTCCCAGGCTGATTTCTTCAATGTTCTCCCTGCACTCTCTTCCAGTATTTTTATAGTTTCATGTCTTAAATTTAAATCTTTTTTTCCAGCGAGAATCAATTTTTGTTAATGGTGATAGGTGGGGGTCCAGTTTCAATCTTCTATAGGTCGCCAGCCATTTCACCTAGCACAATTTTTTAAATAGGGAATCTTTCCCCCACTGACTGTTTTTGATAGGCTTATCAAAGATCAAATGACAATAAGTGTCTGGGTTCATCTTTTGGTTCTCTATTCTGTTCCATAAAGCTAACTCTCTGTTTTTGTGCCACTACCATGCTGTTTTGATCATATAGATTTATAGTATAGTCTGAAGACTGGTCACGTGACACCTCCTGATTTGTTTTTGTTTCTGAGCAATGTATTAGCTATTTGAAGTTTTTAGGTTTTTTTCTGATTCCATATAAAATGAAGCACTATTTTTTCAAGCCCTTTAAAGTATGACAATTGTGCTTTACTAGGGATTGCATTAAATTTGTAGATTGCTTTGGGTAGGATGGACAATTTAACAATGTTGATTCCAAAGCATGATATGTTTTTCCATTTGTTAACATCTTCAGCTATTTCTTCTCTCAGAGTCTCAAAATTCTCTTTATAGAGATCTTTATCTTTGTTAGGTAAATTCCCAGATATTTCATCTTTTTTGGCATTACTGTAAAAAAATAGAGTCCTTGACTATATTTTCAACTGGACTATTGTTGGCATATATAAAAGTTACTGATTTGTAAGTATTGATTTTGTATCCTGAGATGCCTCTGTATTCCTTGGTTGACTCTAAGAGTTTGGGATACCCATTATTTGTTGGGTAAGTTGTTGGCTTCCACTCTTTCTGTTTTCTTGATGAAGGCTTCTTAGTCACTGGGATTTTCCAGGTATAGGATCATATCATCAGTGAAAAGTGAGAGTTTCATCTCCTCTGACCCAACTTGGATACACTTGATTGCCTTCTCTTGCCTGATTGTGATGGCTAAGACTTTGATTACTATGTTAAATAGCAGTGGAAACAATGGGCATCCTTGCCTAGTTCCTGATCTGAGTGGAAATAATTTCAATTTTAGTCCATTCAGTATAATATTGGTTGTGGGTTTGCTATAGATGCCCTCTATCAGTTTAAGAAATGTCCCTTTTATGCCTATTTTCTTAAGTGTTCTGATCATGTAACAATGCTGGATATTATCAAATGCTTTTTCTGCATCCATTGAGAAAATCCTATGGTCTTTGCTTTCTATTTTATTTATGTGATGTGTTATATTTATAGATTTTGTGTATGTTGAAACAACCCTGTAACCCTGAAATAAAACCAACTTGATCATGGTCTATAATTTGTTTGATGTGTTGTTGAATCTGTTTGCTAGCATCTTACTAACTATTTTTGCATCAATATTCATTAATGATATTGGTCTATAATATTCTTTTCTGTTGTATCCTTTCCTAGTTTGGGGATCAGGGTGATATTTGCTTCACAGAATGTGTTGAGAAATATTCCTTCTTTTTCTATGCTTTGGAAAAGGTTGTATAATATAGGTACTAGTTCCTTTTTAAAGGTTTGATAGAATTCGAATGTGAAGCCATCTGGTTCCATACTTTTCTTTTGGGGGAGGTTTCATATTGTTGATGCTATTTTAATGATTGATATAGATCTATTCAAGATTTCTAATTCTTCCAGGTTAAGTCTAGGAACGTGGTGTACTTCCAGGTATTGGTCCATTTCCTTCAGATTTTCATATTTCTGGGAATAGAGTTTTTTGTAGTAATCATTCAGGATTTTCTTTTTTAATTTCTGAAGTATCTGTTTTTATTTCTCCTTTATCATTTCTGATAGATAATATTAGAATATTAGAGATTTTACTTTTCTGTTTCTTGTTAGGGTGGCCAAAGTTTTATAAATGCTATTAATCTTTTCAAAAAACCAATGCATGTATATTCTGAATGATTCTTTTGTTTTCAATTTCATTTAATTCTGCCCTAATTTTTGTTATTTCTTTTTTTCTGCTGGGTTTAGGGTTAGAATAGTCTCCCTTTTCCAGTTGCTTGAGGATACCCATTACATTGTTGGCTTCCTCTCTTTACATTTTCTTGATGAAGGCTTCCAATGCTATAAATTTCCGTTGTTAGGACTGCCTTTGCAGTATCACACAGGTTTTGATAATTTGTGTCTTCATTATCATTTTGTTCCAAAAATTTGGGGATTTCCTTCTTAGTCTCTTCTTTAACATAGCTATCATTTAGCCTAAGATTATTTAGTTTCCATGACTTTGAATATGAAGATTTCTGTTGCTGTTGAGTTCAGCTTTTATTCCACGGTGGTCTGAGAAGATGCATGAAATGATTTTTATTCTTCTAAATGTGTTGAAGTTAGACTTGTGTCCTAGGATATGATCAGTTTTGGAGGATAATCTGTGGGATGATGAGAAGAATGTACATTCAGTTTTATTAGGATTAAATGTTCTTTAGAGGTCTGTTAAGTCCATTTTTTCTAGGATCAGGTTTAAGTTTAATATTTCTTTGTTTAGTTTCTTTTTGAAGGATCTATCCAAAACTGTCAAAAGGGTGTTAAAGTCTCCACTCATTATAGTGTAGGAAGATATCAAGTTATTCATGTCCATTAGGGTTTGCTTCATAAATTGAGGAGCATTCTGATAGGGTGCATAAATGTTAATTATCAAAATCTCTTCATGTTGGGTGTTTCCCTTGACAAATATGTAGTGGCCAGCCTTATCTTTCTTTGTCCTGTTTGTTTAAAGCCAACAGAATCTTAAAAACAAATTGCAACCCCTGCTTTTTTCTGGTTTTCATTTGCCTATATGATAGATGTGCATCCCTTCATCCTGAGTCTATATTTATTTTTTAAGGTACAATGAGATTGTATGCAGCAACTATCTGCTCTGAGATTATGTATCTAGTCAGTCAACCTGTGCCTCTTTAGAGGACAATGTAAACTATTCACATTAATTGAGAGAATTGGTAAGCCTGGTAGTGTCTTGGGTGTCAGGTTTTTGAATATCCAGTGGATATTTTCAATCCTTTCCACTGTGGAAGTTGGGTTTTGTTCAAAAATTTCTGAGTGAGTTTACTTTGGTGTGAGAGTGTTGTGCTGGTCATTGTGGAGGTTGGGTCTGAGAATATCCTTGAGATCTTGTTTAGTTATGGAAAATTTCTTCAACATGTGTATGTCATTAAAATATTTGATTTCACCATCACAAATGAAATGCAGTTTAACTGGATATAAGATCCTGGGCTAAAATTTGTTTTATTTTAGGAGCTTACAGTCAATGACCATCCTCTACTACCTTGAAATGTTTCAGCTGAGAAATTTGCCATCTGATATTTCTACCTATAGATGATGCTTTTCTTACATCTGACTGCTTGCACAATTTTCTCCATCTTAACTTTGTCAAAGTTAACCACAATGTGTCTAAGAGATCCTTTATTTGGATTGAGTCTTCTTAGGGCTCAGAAACTGTCTACTATCTGAATTTCTGGACCTCTTGTAATGTGTGGGAAATTCTCCTCCATAATCTCTTGGAGTAAAACATCTGTATCTTTAGGACCATCCTCTTCTCCAGGAATTCCTATAAGATGAATTTTTCATCTTTTGGAGTGATCCCACAACTCTCTCAGGGAATGATTAGTTCTTGCTCTGCCTCTTTGAGCATTTGAGAATGTTCAAAAGCTTTGTCTTCAATTTTAGAGATCCTTTCTTCTGCCTGGTCAACTCTAATACTGGGGGATTCCACCATATTGTGGAGCTCCTTGCCCAAATTTTTCATTTTCTTGAGTTCTGCTATCACTTTTCTGGTTGTGTCCATATTTTGGTGACTTTTTTTTTAAAATCATTAATTTCCTGAGAAAACTTTATAACTGCTCTTTTATTTCAATTTCTAACTTTTCTTCCATCCTATTCATCTTATTTGCCTTCTATATTCTGAATTTGATTTCTGACATTTCAGCCATTTGTTTATGCATGGCATCTTTAGTTGTATCTCCTTTGTCATTTCTTGAGGGAGTTATTCTACTCTGGTTATTCATGTTGCCAGAGTTCTTCCATTGGTTCCACATCATGTTTATTTTCCACCATTTTGTATTAGAACTGGTAGGGTGAGATTGAATTGGGGTTCCTAGGTAGTAAAGATAATCAGCCCCTTACCAAAGTCCTAGGCTTTGTAATTGTGGCTTATACTCTACAACCTTACAAAGACCACTTTCAGAGTTTTGGCCAGAGACTTTAGTTTTTTTCCACTACAGAACTTTAAAGGTCAACCTCAGAGAGTCCCTGGGTGGACAGTCCCAGATGTGAGTATCAAATTGTCTCAGGCAATACAAACCCTATTCAAAAGAGAGGGATTTAAGGGTCTCCAATAGCACAACTGGAGTCACTGGTCCATGCCCTAACCCCGTAGACATAGTCCACACTGGTATCCACTTCTCCCTGGCCCAGTTGGAACCAGGGATCATACTCCAGCCTGCCCTCAGCCCATATTTGGCAAACTTGCCAACTCTGTTGTATTCAGGGGACCACACCACAGCAAGCCAGCCTGAGTCCACACCCAGCAAGACTCTTCTACTGGATCACTTGAGTCATGGGACCACACACTTGTCCTCAGGTCTCAGTCCACCACTGGCAAGCATATGTTCACCAGCCCAGCTGGCACCAGGGAACATTCCCACCCACCATTTTTCCACAGAAAAACAAACATTCTCCCACTTGTGGGCACCTTCAGAGCTGGGGGATCCATACTACCTCCCATCGGACACAGCCCAAAGAGAGAGTAAACACCACCACTGGGCAGGCAATCAGAACTAGGTGACTGCTGCACTTCCAACAGAGTAACCCTTTCTCCTTATGACCTTTTTCTTCCCCAGTAGTCACTGATTCCATCCTGGTGTTCAGCATCCCACCCTATGCCCAGATCTCTCAGGAGAAGACCAAATACCAAATACTCTGCACTCTGTTGGGGGCAAAACTTCAACCTCAGGTTGAGTGCCATGGCATTATTAGATCATAGCAAGCTCAGACTTCTTGGCTCAAGTGATCCTCTTGCCTGAGGCTCCCAAATAGGTGGGACTACAGGCACCCACTGAAATGCCCAGATATTTTTCTTGTAGACACAGAGTCTTGCTCTTGCTAAGACTGGTCTCAAACTCCTGAGCTCAAGAAATTCACCTGTCTTGGCCACCCAGAATGCTAGAATAACAAGCATGAGCCACTACACCCAGCCTCTTTAATTGTTTACTAGGTATAATCTCATCTAAGATTCTGGTACCCATAGTTCTTAGTGAACAATTTATCTTGCCCAGCTGCCTTGCTTTAAAAAAGGAAAAAAAGAAATATAGACTTTTCTATATTCTATCATTTCACCAAACTATTATAAACCTTAAGTCACATCCTTGTCTCCACACACAATTATGATGGATTTTTGTGTGTCTTCCACTTATAAAATATTTTTGACTCCAAAAGATCATATTGCTCCAAAGCTTGTAGTTCATTAAGATTTTTTCCTATAGAAACAATCAACCTATAAAAACTGGGTTATACATTTTTTTCCTGTTCCTTTCTTAGAGTACATAGGGATGATATAGTCATGACATATAGAAATATATTTTTAAATTATTTTAATTAATTTGTAATCATGATTCCTGGAGCTCATAAAGATGGAAATAATCAATCACTTACCTTTTATATGACTCTGTAATTACAATCATCTGTCCATCCCTTTCTAAATCAACCATCATATATAACCAAAAAAAAAAGTTCATTATGCAATCTAGAGGGAATATTGTAACACATGTTAATGTAAGATGTTAGCATCCCAGATGATGTTAGTCCCTAATGTTTCCTTTATTTTGCTAATTAAAAAATCCCAGATGTTATAATAAATGTAATGTATGGTTTATGTAGTTAGCCTATAAGAATAGCAAGTTAAGCCTCCTAGTTTTAGGTAGCCAGACATGTACAAGGGTGTGTAAGTATTAGGTGCCCCAGGCACCTAAAGGTATGAGGGGCAATGGGGAAAAATGTAAATGGATAGTGAAGAGGGTCATACAAAATAGGAAAATCAAAAAAATTATCATTGACAAAAGAGGAAGTGGAACATCAAGAAATAACTGCTCTAACCCAGCACCCAAAGTTGGCACTCTGTACATTAGGACACAAAACTTTCTACTCCTATAATATACTTGTAATATATTTGCAATCTGGGGATAGCAGCATACTTTTCTGCTCTAGAACTCCTGGCCTCAAGCCATGCTCCTGACTTGGCTTCCCAGTATTGGAATTATAGGCATGAGCCACTGCACCCAACCTAGTAATGTGGTGTCCTAAATTCAGAAGTTCTATTCTGTGAACTATGGAAAACAAGCCCCACAGATTTACAGCAAATTGTCTGGGGATTTGAATGTATAAAAGAAGCACTAATCTCATATGTTTATTCCAATTCATTTCCAATTAGTTTACTAACTCCTGTTAGTAAAAAATACATTTATTAAGGAATACATTTTATTAAAATAATATCACTTCAGCAAATACTTGTTGAATACATTTTATATACTATAGACTATGCTTGCCACACTTGACATAAATTTGGATTCACAGAATTATTTCTTGAGGTAGTTATTAACAAAGACATTTCACATTAGAGAAAACAAAATCACAGAAGTTAAGCAGCTTGATAACATTACATATTTATTAAGTTTGATACTAATATTTATGCAAATGACTACTTCTGCTTACATACATTTTTCTAGCATAGATTGTAAACCACGGAGTACTAGAAAGTATGATCATGAAAGACATTTCCAATGTCTGAGTAATGGTATCACTTATTGTTTCAAGACTTTGGGAGGCAAGGAAAGGGGAATTCTTGAGGCCAGATGTTCAAGGCACATAGGGCAACATAGGGCAAATTTACCTTAGCAATAAAAAGTTAAAAAAAAAAAAATAGCAGGGCCTAACAGCACATGCCTATTGTTCCCACTGCTTGGGAGGCTGAGGCAGGAAGATCACTTGCGACCAGGAGTCGAAAGCTGCAGTGAGCTGTGATGACATCACTGTATACCACCCTGGGTGACTAAGCAAGACTCTATCTCAAAAATAAAATAAAGGAGTGTAGACCACATAGGCAAGAATAGTGTTAGGGGCTGGAGATGCCTTCCCTTCTCTAGAAGGGAAAGTGAACAGCCCATGTGAGATAAGCACCAAGAGAACCAGTCTTCTCATCCTTCTTGTCCTGTAATAAAGGACTCATTGAAACCCTAGTCCAGAGGCATGAGGAAGAGCAAGAGGAAGTGAAAGAAAAATTAGGGCAAAGAAACAGATAAAAGAAAACAAGAGGAAGAATCAGCAGAAAAATTTTAACAACATGAAAAACTAATCCAGAGCAACCCTCCCCCACTCCTCAAGAGACCATAAGGAAGATACCACAGAGGATTCCACCTATAAAGAAATGTTAGAAATGACATAAAGGGAATTTAGAATACAGAGGATGAAAACAATGAATGAAATGATGGAAACAATGAAGGAAGCTGCTAATAAAATGGAAAAAAAAACAAAAGGAAACCCAAAAATAGAATCAAATGAGAGATGAACAATAGGAAGAATATAGAAAGGATATAGCAGAGCTGAAGGAACTGAAGCAGTCAATGGGGAACTTAAAGATGCAATAGAAACTATCAACAACAGATTAGACCATGCAGAAGAAAGAATCTCAGAAGTAGAGGACAAAACTTTTGTGATAACTCAGATACTTAAAGAGGCAAAAAAGAAAAGAGGGAAAGTAGAACATTTATTGACAGGATTATGGGACTTTATGAAGTGTTCAAACATATGAGTTATATGTATCCCTGAAGGGGAAGAAGAATGCTCCAGGGGAATGGAAGCCATACTAGAGAATATTACACATGAAAATTTCCCAAATATCACCAAATAGTCTGACATACTCCTTTCAGAGGGATATCACACCTCAGATCACCTAAACTCTAACAAAGCTCCTCCAAGACACATTGTGATGAACCTGTCCAAAGTCAAGATAAAGGAAAAGATTCTACAAGCTGCCAGGAGTAAGCACCAGTTGACCTACAGAGGCAAATCCATCAGGGTAACTGCAGACTTCTTTAATGAAACTTTTCAAGCCAGAAGACAATGGTAATCTACCTTTAATTTACTTAAACAGAACAATTTCCAGCCCAGAATTCTATATCCTGCTAAGCTAAACTTTAAAATTGACAGAGAAATCAAATCATTTACTGATATACAAACATTGAGGAAATTCACCACAACATGACCAGCTCTACAGGAAATACGTCAACCTGTTCTACACACTGAGCATCGCAATGGATCAACAGCAAAGTAACAACTCAGACATTAAAGGATAGAACCTAACTTCCACAATGATGCAAAAGATAAAACTAAGCAATGGACTCTCACAAAATAAAATGAATAGAACACTACCACACTTATCAGTTATCTCAATAAATGTTAATGGCTTGAATTCCCTGCTGAAAAGGCCTAGATTGACTGATTGGATTAAAAAACACAAGCCATCCATTTCCTATCTGCAGGAAACACATCTAGCTTTAAAAGACAAATGAAAACTCTGAGTTAAGGGTTGGTAGACAATTTTTCAGGAAAACAGAATTCAGAAGAAAAGAGGAGTTGCAATCTTATTTTCAGATACATGTGGATTTAAAGCAACTAAAGTCAAAAAAGACATGGTGGTCACTTTATATTAGTCAAGGGAAAAATACAAGATGTCTCAATTCTAAACATTTACGCACAAAGCTTAAATGCTCCCAGATTCTTGAAACAGACCTTACTTGGTCTGAGCAATATGATATCCTATAACACCATAATAACAGGGGACTTTAAAACCCCTATCTCAGAGCTGGACAGATTCTCTAAATACAATTAAACAAAGATACAAAGGACTTAAATGAGACCCTAGAAAAACTGTGCTTGATGGATGTATATAGAACACCCCATCCCAAAGATAAAAAATATACAATCTTCTCATCACCCCATGGAAGATTCCCCAAAATTGATCATATCCTAGGACACAAAACAAACCTCAACAGAATCAAAAGAATTGAAATTTTACCTTGTATCTTCTCAGACCACAAGGACTAAAGATGGAACTCAACGCCAACAAAAATGTTTAACCCCACACAAAGGCATGGTAATTAAACAACCTTCTGTTGAATGACATTTGGGTGCAGGAAGAAAGAAAAGAAAAAATCATTAACTTCCTTGAGCAAAACAACAATGAAGATACAAGTTACTAAAACCTGTGGGATACTGTAAGAGCAGTTCTGAGAGGAAAATTTATCACTTTAGATGCCTACATTCAAAGAACAGAAAGAGTCTTATGGAATTAGAAAAAGAGAACAATCTAAGCCTACACCCAGCAGAAGAAAAGAAATATCCAAAATCAAATCAGAGATCAATGAAATTGAAAACAGAAGAATCATCAGAAAATTAATGAAACAAGGAGCTGCTTTTCTGAAAAATAAATAAATAAATAAAATAGATAAACCTTTGGCCACACTAACTGGAAAAAAAAAGTAAAATCTCTAGTAACCTCAATCAGAAATGATAAAGGGGAAAGAACAACTCTACACCCAGAAATTTGACAATGTGAAGGAAATGGATCAATATTTGGAATAAAACCCTCTACTTACACTTAGCCAGGAAGAAATAGAGCTCCTGAACAGACCAATTTAAAGCACTGAGATTAAAGAAACAATAAAAATCTTCCAACACAAACATGCCTTGGTCTGGATGGCTTCACTCCAGAATTCTATCAGACCTTTAAGGAAGAGGTTATTCCCATACTGCAGAAATTATTCCAAAATTGAGGAGGAAGGAATGTTCCCCCAGCACATTCTATGAAGTAAACATCACCCTGATACCAAAACCAGGAAAAGACCCAAATAAAAAGGAGAATTTCAGACCAATTTCACTAATGAATATAGATGCAAAAATTCTTAACAAAATCCTAGCCAATACATTACACCTTATCATCAAAAAAGTCATACATCATGATCAAGTAGGTTTCATCCCAGGGATGCAAGGCTGGTTTAGCATATGCAAGTCCATAAACATTATCACTGTATTAAAAGAAGCAGAAACAAAGACCATATGATCCTCTCAATAGGTGCAAAAAAAGCATTTGATAAAATCCAGCATCTTTTTCCAATTAGAACACTGAAGAGTATAGCCATAGGTGGCACATTTCTGAAACTGATCGAAGGTATCTATGACAAACCCACAGCTAATATTTTCCTGAATGGAGTAAAACTGAAAGCTTCTCCTCTTAGAACTGGAACCAGACAAGGTTGTCTTCTGTCACAATTACTGTTCAACATAGAGCTGGAAGTTCTACCCAATACAATTAGGCAAGACAAGAAAATAAAGGACATCCAAATGGGAGCAGAGGAGGTCAAACTCTCCTTTTTTGTTGATGATATGATCTTATACTTAGAGAACCCCCAAAGACTCAACCACAAGACTCCTGGAAGTCATCAAAAAATACAGTAATGTCCCAGGATATAAAATCAATGTCCACAAGTCAGTAGCTTTGTACAAGGCAATACCAGTAAAGATGAGAGGCTAATTAAGGACACAACTCCCTTCACCATACCTTCAAAGAAAATGAAATACCTAGGAATATACCTAACAAAAGACCTTGATAGGACCTCAAAAAAGAAAATTATGAAATCCTAAGAAAGGAAATAGCAGAGGATATTAACAAATGGAAGAACATACCATGCTCATGGCTGGGAAGAACCAACATTATTGAAATGTCTATACTTTCCAAAGCAATCTACTGATTCAATGCCATCCTTATTAAATTACCAACATCAGACTTTCAAGACTTGGAAAAAATAATTCTGCATTTTGTATGGAACCTGAAAAGACCTTGTATAGCTAAGGCAGATCTTAGTAATAAAAACAAAGCTGGGGGCATCAGCATACCAGATTTTAGGCTATACTACAACACCATAGTGGTCAAGACAGCATGGTACTGGCACAAAAATAGAGACATAGACATTTGGAATCAAATAGAAAACCAGGAAATGAAACTAACATCTTATAACCACGTAATCTTGGATAAACCAAGCAAGAACATACTTTGGGGAAAAGACTCCCAATTCAATAAATGGTGCTGGGAGTACTGGATATCCACATGTGAAAGACTGAAACTGGATCCACATCTTTCTCCACTCAGAAAAATTGATTCAAGATAAATAAAGGACTTAAATCGAAGGCAAGAAACAATAAAAATCCTCAAAGAAAGCCTAAGAATAACACTGGAAGATATCGGTCTGGGGAAAGACTTCATGAAGAATACTGCCATGGCAACTGCAACAACAAAAATAACCAAAGGGGACTTAATTAGACTGAAAAGCTTCTGTACAACTAGGGAGACAACAACCAAAGAAAATAAACAACCTACACAATGGGAAAGACTATTTGCATATTTTGAATCAGACAAAAGCTTGATAACTAGGATCTATAGAGAACACAGATTAATCCACATGAAAAAAGCCAACAATCCATATATCAATGGGCAAGAGACATGAATAGAACCTTCTCTAAAGAAGACGGATGAATGGCTAACAAACATATAAAAAAATACTCATCATCCCTAATTATTAGAGAAATGCAAATCAAAACCACCCTGAGATACAATCTTATCCCAGCGAGAATGGCTCTCATCGCAAAATCTCAAAACTGCAATAAACATTCAACAAATATCTTTGTTGTAATTGCTAGGTCATGGAAGAAGTCCAAATGCCCATTGACCCACGAATGGATCAATAAATTGTGGTATATGTGCACCATGGAACACTATACAGCCCTAAAGAAAGATGGAGACTTTACCTCCTTCATGTTTATATTGATGGAATTGGAAAATGTTCTTCTTAGCAAAGTATCTCAAGTATGGAAGAAAAAGTATCCAATGTACACAGCCCTGTTTTGAAACTGACTCAGAGCTTTCATAGGAATATTATAACCTAATTATAGTCTTAGAATGTGGGAAGGGGGTGGGAGAGGGGAGATGAGGGGGTTGTATGGGGTGAGGGAGGGTGATGGGTGGGGTCACCTCTAGATTTATCTTACAAGGGTACAAGTGAATCTTTCTAAAAGCAGAGTATGAATGTCTTGACTCAATAACTAAGAAAATGACATGAAGGTTATGTTAACCAGTTTGATAAGAGTATTTCAAAATGTATGTGAAACAGCACCCTGTACCCCATGATTGTGTTAATATACACAGTTATGCTATAAGAAATAATAAAGGAAATTTGAATGGGGAAAAAGAAAAAAAAATCTCAAAACTGCAAATGCTGGCATGGATGTGGGAGAAGGGAACACTTTTACACTGGTGGGACTGCAAATTAATACAACCTTTTTGGAAGGAAGTATGGAGAACCCTCAAAGAACTCAAGCTGTCCTCCCATTTGATCCTGCAATTCCAGTAGGGGGCATCTACCCAGAAGAAAAATAAATCCTTTTATCATAAGGACACTTGCACTAGATTGTTTCTTGCAGCTCAATTTACAAGTGTCAAAATGTAGAAACAGCCTAAATGCCCACCAATGCATGAACGGATTAACAATCTGTGGTATATGGACCCTATGGAATACTTACTATTCAGCCATTAAAAAAATGAAGATTCTACAGACTTTGTATTAACCTGGATGGAAGTAGAACACATTATTGTTAGTAAAGCATCACAAGAATGGAGAAGCATGAATCCTATGTACTCAATTTTGATATGAGAACAATTAATGACAGAGTGGGGGTGGGGGAAGGTGAGAGCAGAGAGACAGAAGGAAGGACTGGGTGGGGTCTTGGTGTGTGCCACACCATATGAGGGCAAGACATGATTGTAAGAGGGACTTTACCTAACAGACACAATCAGTGCAACCTGGTTTCTTGTACCCTCAAAGAATCCCCAACAATAAAAAATCAATCAATCAATCAGTATATAAAATAAAGAGAAGAGTTAATAGTAAGGCAATGAAGACACATTTTACTTTAATCACCATAGATAAACAAGTGAAATTTTTCAGTAAACTATTTAATGTTTTAAAAGTATGAATTTGAAGTCGATTTTATAGAATTCAATTTTGAAATGATTATTTGTGAGTGACTATTTAAATAATGAGATTTTATGTGAGCACTCAAAGAAAACAGGTAGAAAGATTGGAGAAATGATCAATGAACAAAATATAGAGTTATATCAACATCAAAAAGAATCCTAGAATGATGAACTGCATAAGGAATGGGAAGTTTTCTGCCTAAAAAGACCACATAAGCCCTAGGGTCTGAAACTCACACATATCCAAGTCCTGACTGAAATGACTAATAACTAGAGAACCTCAAAATAGAAGAAATTTGTACAACAGAAACAAGGTGAAAATTCTTTCTTTCTCCAGCTCGTAGCAAGTTCTATCAATTGTAAGCATTTAGTAGGGATTGGATTATAACTTTCTTTTTGATAAATACTTAGTATGATAGATATGGTGGAGAACAATATAGTATATAATTAATAATTAATCATTTAGTAAGTGAATAAAAGAATGAAACTAATGAAACCAAATTGAAAGAGAACTTGAGCAACAATTTAGAATCAACTTTTTTGAAAAAATACCTCTGTAATGATAAGCAAAATAGGAATGAATCTCTTCTGGTTCTTTCTCAATTGACCATTATTTTAGGGGGCAGCAAATAATGGTGAAGTCTGATGTTGGTACCAAATAAATATCCTTGCAGGAATCTCTTCCAAAGATATGATTTCCTAGCATAATCAGCAGCTCTGGAAGACATCATATGGGACATTGACAATGTTAGCTTGTCCCCATATGAGGATGTGTGATATTCTTCATGAAGCTGTGTGCAATGTGATATCAATAACAAGGATGTCTTCAACCTTTGCAGGACATTTGTTGTCTGGCTGCACAACATTTAAACACCTCTGTAGATACCTACAGCTTGCTGGATAATAATGGCTGGAGATGAGTTAGTTGTACAAACTGTCTCCATGGGGCCCTTGATTGTCTGTGCCCATTTTCCTTCTTGAATAACTAAACAATTGTCCTCTAAAAAAAAATCACCACTTTTTCATATTTAATCTGGAAGTTTGGGTAGTGTATCTCCCAAGAACAGAAATATGACCCCACTAGGCCAACCAGAAAATGTATCTAGAAAGATAAAAGGATCAAGTCAAGCAATCTAGTAGCAAATGAGATGCAAGATCCATAATTTTCTTTGGGTTTTTGGGAAAAATAATTCATTTTTTTCTAATAGAATTCCAAAAGGAGAGGCCCAGAACTCATGCCTATAGATGTCTTATGAGTTGAGAGAACCTGATCAAAATGGACCCAACACCAAAGGAAACTGAGTCAACAGGTTAGAAGAAGAAACAGCTCTGGTAGTAAACATTCAACTACAGAATTCACCTATTTCCAAACTACTTTATCATATTTATTTTATATTATTGTGTTGATACATTTATTTAAATAGCACAACAAGTACTGTAAACTTATTACTTGTTCCCCAAATTTAAATATCACCAATGATTAAATCTATTTTAATCCCTTTCCTATCTCTCCCCCTGCTTGACAGTAAAAGTAACCAGTATCCTGATATTTGAATGTATAATTATATTGTTTCCTAAAATTAAATTATTTTTATCACATATATACTTTTTTTTTAACCTGGTTTGGAATTATAAATTTATCTTACTGTATTCAGAGTCTTAGGAATTTATTTTCCTTTTTGCACTCAACGTGAAGTTACTAAATTGTGTATGAGTTGTTCAATGTAGCTATAGAATAATTTTCACTGCTATATCATATTCTGTTGTGTGATCATTTCAAAACGTGCTTTTTCACTGTCCTGTCAATGAGTATTGGACTACTATGAGCAGTGCAACTATGAACATTTTTTAATTTGTCTCCTAGGGGTGCAGGCGATGGGAATGTATTGCAGGACATGCCAAATATTTAGTTCCACAAAAGGTCCAGAAAATACAATCTATGTGCCAGAAAAAGAAGCCAGGTGAAAGTTTTGTGAAAAGAACTAATGACCTCCACATTATGAAGAAAAGATTAATTCAAAGAATTTTCTAATTTGTTAGTTTTGTTTTAGTTACCTGAATAAATTTGTAATTCACTGACAACCTGGGCTCACTTTTTGACCTGGGCTCAATTTTAAAATGTCAATATTTAGTCTCTTGATCTATATCATACATATTTGCACTAAAATTTCTTGAACACTAAAATAGCCTCATGTCCTGAAGTAGAAACAATTTCTTTGAAGCATAAAGACTTTCCTAATTTATTAAATAGTACTCAAATATGGGCTTATTTCTAGTCCCTATGTTGTAGTTACTATGATACTGTGGCCTTCCTGTGGTTCAGGCACAGATTGCAAAAACTAATGATTAAATGGTTAATACTATGTTCTAGATTTCTGCACCTGGGGCAGTATGCTGTTCTGGTCCCAGGGAGGTTCTTGCCCCTGAGAACACACTATTGTTAAAGTAGGTAGACGGGAATTTATCAGATCAGAGATTAGCACTGCCACAGTGGAGGACCAGCCTGAAGGGATGCACCTGGGTTGATGCAAGCCTGGCCATATCACAGCACCTCAAATGGACCCTCCATACCCTCCTGACCCAGGTCAGTCAGTCAGTGGGAACCATACACTCATGACTAATCTCCTCAGAAGCTAAACAAAAACTGTTTCTACACTCATCTAAAAATACAGCCAACTGGAATTTTAAAAGGTATATGAAATGATTTGGTAAACACCCCTCTTTGCTACCTCTTCAGGAATTGTTCTTAATTGGAGATTGTTCTTAATCATAAATTCCTTGGTGGCTCAGAAGAGTTAGTTCCTCATTAGTCTCATAGACTCTTAAGGCTTCTGCTTTAAACTTTCCTTTGCAAACCATAGAAATCCTAGTTCAACAAATGTGACCACAAACTAATAATTGGATGAATGTTCCCCCATTTATATCTGGGCAGCTTACCTCCATAGCTAGAAACTCAAGTTGAAATACTTTCTCCTGTCTCTTGGGCTCTCTGAAGAAGTTACTTCATGTGAATTGGGTGTGGCAAGATCTCAGGTTATACCTCAGATAACCTTAGAATCTTTATACAACTGTCCATTTTTAAACAACTAAAATTTTAAAAGGTATATGAAATGATTTGGTAAACGCCCCTCTTTGCTACCTCTTCAGCAATTTTCTTAATTGGAGATTGTTCTTAATTGTTCATAAATTCCTTGGTGGCTCAGAAGAGTTAGTTCCTCATTAGTTTCATAGATTCTTAAGGCTTCTGCTTTCAACTTTCCTTTGCAAACCATAGAAATCCTAGTTCAACAAATGTGACCATAAATCAATAACTGGATGAATGTTCCTCCATTTCTATCTGGGCAGCTTACCTCCATAGCTAGAAACTCAAGTTGAAATACTTTCTCCTATCTCCTGTGCTCTCTGAAGAAGTTAGTTCATGTGAATTGGGTGTGGCAAGATCTCAAGTTATACCTCAGATAACCTTAGAATCTTTATACAACTGTCCATTTTTAAAACAATTTTAAAGATGAAGCTGTAGGAATCACCTTATTATTTGGGTAAGTAGTATGTAGATTTAAGCTATAATTCTACATAGCAAATGAATGATGTTCAAAATATAAAATCAGTAACTGAATTTATTTTATGGAGTAATAACATGTATGTCTAAAAGCATGTCTCCCAAAGTATGTTAATAATTTATACCCAACACCTGTTTGCTTTATTTGTAAGTAATATTTATTCACTGAGCAAGGAACTTTGAGTTATGAATTGGGTTTTGTATGACTTCTAACTTGAGTAGGACCCAGTTATTTTGCTTGATGTACTTCTGTAAGCTTTAGAGCAAATATTTTAAAAATTAAGCAACCCAACCTCTAAGAAATTAAATTTGGTAATTAAAAGTATATTTGTTGATTTTTAAAGAGTGCTTATAGGTAGCAAGAAAAGAAGTAGATAACATATCTGGAAATGATTACAGTTACCTGGAAATTGCTTCTCTGATGCCCTTTTTTCCAATATCACTTTAATCATTTTTTCCTCCTATTCTTTCTCCCTCACTATCTCCCCTCCTTTCCCCTCTCTCCCCTCTCTCTACCTTTGCCTGCGTATCTGTCTCTCCCACAATCCTCTCATTTTTCTTTCCTTTTCTCTTTCTCTCTCTCTCTCTTTTTTCCTCTTTTTTTCCCTAAGACTCTCTTTTCTTTTTTCCCTACTCTTTCCTTTAATCACTGATTAAGGGGAAAATGTATATATTTTATCAATACTATATTAGGTTAATTGTTTTTATTTAAGAAGGAGCTCAATTCTTAAGCTGGATACTGTGGGTCACACTTAAAACTCTGGGAGGTCAAGCTAAGATTATTTGAGCTCAAGAGTTTGAGACCAGCCTAAGCAAGATTGAGACCCCACCTCTACCAAAAATGGAAAAATTATCCAAGTGTGGTGGTGGGCACTTTGAATCCCATCTACTTGAGAAGTTAAAGCAGGCAGATCACTTCGACCCAGGAGTTTGAGGTTACTGCAGTTAGGCTAATACCCTGGCACTCTAGCCTGGACAACAGAATGAGTCTCTGTCTAAAATGATAATAGAAAATAAAGAAGAAAAGGAGCTCAAGTTTTATATTTCTCTATGTTTCTAAACATTACTGCTTAATTTAGGTGCAAGTGGATCTATTTACAGCAATGTCTGTAGTGATGGTGATGGTACCAAGGGCAGGAGTGGTGATGCTGGTTGTTACTCTAGAACTACATTTTTAAAATGATAATACTATACTCTGAAAAATTCTACTGAAGTTAGTTGTACTTCCACTCACTAGACCTTAGTTTTACCTAAAGAGAAAGGAACTGGGAAGACATTTGTATTAAAGAGTTGTTTTGAAGACATCCAATGATAAGCCTACTTGTCTATTTAAATGCTGAGTTTCACAGGCCATCTAGGCACTCAAGAGTTCATTAGGAAAAAATCACAATTCATACACACACACACACATGGCCTAAAATATATATACATATTTCAAGAAAGGAAAATACTGTATTAAAATTGTAATACTCAATACATACCAATCACATTTGTTATATTATATAATGTATTGTGAGTCTCTTTTAAGTGCAGAAGTCAAGCATGACTTGAGTATTACAATTTTAATACAATTTTTCCTTTGTTAAAATGTGTATGCATTTTTCTACCCTCTGTATATAACGTAAATAATATATATGTACACATATACAAATAGTATTGAGAAAGAAAAATCATTCACAGAATCAACTTTCCTGGAATTCAAATTCAAGCTAAACTACATATTAAATCTGTTCCCTTGGCCAAGTGACTAACTATAAAAGATGGATAATAATTATCCTTATCATTTTGAAATGAATGTACTCATGACTCTACTTAAATAAAAAGTAACCATTACTGTATATTTTCCAATAGTTTAAATGTTTGCTGAAAAATTTTCTGAATTATGTTATAGTATTAAAAGCATACACATAAGATAATAAAGTTAAAAATAATAAAACTGTAAAGTGAGAAATGTAGATAAAGAAGAAAAATAAATTATAGAAAGAAGAAAGCATTCTACTATATTATTGGTGGGAATAAACATTTCTGAAGGAGAATTGAACTATATCTATTCATATTGAATATTTTCAGGTCTTTTGATTCTGTGATTTTACTGAAAAATTATCTTACAGAAATACTTAGATCAATTTCTGTAATATGTGTAGACATTCACACACATATACTGTATATACATATACACAAACTTGTATCGATTTTCACTGCAGCATTGTTAAAATATCAGAAAATTTAAATAGCATAAATCTTCATATACATATACTGGCATACAATGGTATCAATGATATTGATTAAAATGTAAGGTACAGATATGTGTCTACATGTTGTGCTCTATTGTCGCAAAATTATATTTTTACATTGCATATATCAATATACAAATTTTCATTTCTTCGTGCAAATGTCCACTAGAAGAATAAATAATGCTGATAAATTATGAAGCTAAAGTGTTCTCTGGAGTCAAAATTAGACTTGGTGTTTGTGAATCAAACCACTGCTGTTTTACACTGCAGTGTTCATTGGCACCACTGGGTCTTGGAGATCTGTTCTGTCTTCTAGGAATAGGCCTCTAGTCTTCTCTTTTCTTAGTTAGAGTGTAGCTTTAAGGTGTAAACCATTTTTCCTTTAATTTCTTAGTTGACAGTTATTTCCTTTTTTTTATTCAATCATATCTGTGTATATTAATGTTATCATGGGGTACAGAGTGCCGTTCTCATATACAAACTGAAATACGTTCATCCAACTGGTGAACATAGCCTTCATATCATTTTATTAGTTATTATGTTAAGACATTTACACTCTACATTTAGAGAGATTCACATGTACCCTTATAGGATAAACCATAGGTGTAATCCCACCAATCACCCTCCTTCCACCCAGCCTCCCCCCTTCCCTTCCCTCCCTCTCCCCTTTCCCCCATATTCTTGGGCTAAAATTGGGTTATAATTTTCCTATGAAAGCTATAAATTAGTTTCATAGTAGGGCTAAGTACAGCGGATACTTTTTCTTCCATTCTTGAGATACTTTGCTAAGAAGAATATTTTCCAGCTCCATCCATGTAAACATGAAGGAGATAAAGTCTCCATCTTTCTTTATGGCTGCATAGTATTCCATGGTATACATATACCACAATTTATTGATCCATTCGTGTGTCAATGGGCACTTGGACTTCTTCTATGACCTAGAAATTATGAATTGGGCCACAATGAACATTCTGATACAAATATCTTTATTCTAGTGTGATTTTTGGTCTTCTGGATATATACCTAGTAGAGGAATTATAGGATTAAATGGCAGGTCTATTTTTAGTTCTTTAAGTGTTCTCCAGATGTCTTTCCAAAAGGAACGTATTAGTTTGCAATCCCACCAGCAGTGTACAAGTGTTCCCCTTTCTCGACAACCACGCCAGCATCTATGATTTTGTGATTTTGTGATATGGGCTAATCTTACAGGTGTTAGATGATACCTCAAAGTAGTTTTGATTTGCATTGCTCTGATGATTAAGGATGGTGAACATTTTTTCATATGTCTGTAGGCCATGGGCCTGTCTTCAGAGAAGTTTCTGTTCAAGTTCCTTGCCCACCCTGAGATGGGATCACTTGCTTTCTTCTTGCTAATACGTTTGAGTTCTCTGTGGATTCTGGTTATTAAGCCTTTGTCAGAGACATAACTAGCAAATATCTTCTCCCATTCTGAGGGCTGTTTGCTTTATTTATTGTGTTCCTGGCCATGCAGAAGCTTTTTAGTTTGATGAGGTCCCAGTAGTGTATTTTTGATTTTGCTTCAATTGCCTGGGGACCCTCCTCATAAAATTTTCACGCAGGCCAATTTCTTCAAGTGTTTTCCTTACACTTTCCTCTAGTATTTTTACAGTTTTCATGTCTTAAATTTAAATCTTTAATCTAGTGAGAGTATATCTTAGTTACTGTTGATAGGTGTGAATCCAGTTTCAGTCTTCTGCCGGTCACCAGCCAGTTTGCCTGGCACCATTTGTTAAATAGGGAATCTTTTCCCCACTCAATGTTTTTAATTGGCTTGTCAAAGATCAAATAATGGTAAGTAGTTGGGTTCATCTCTTGGTTCTCTATTCTGTTCCACACATCTACCTCTCTGTTTTTGTGCCAATACCATGCTGTTTTTATCACTATGGATATATAACATAGTCTGATGTCTGGTAGCATGATCCCTCCTGCTTTGTTTTTATTTCTGAGTAATGTCTTGGCTATTCAAGGTTTTTTATGATTCTATATAAAACAAAGTATTATTTTTTCAAGATCTTTGAAGTATGACAGTCAACTTTCATAGGGATTGCATAAAATTATATATTTTGGGGGTAGTATGGTCATTTTTAAAATGTTAATTCTTCCCAGCCATGAGCATGGTATGTTTTTCAATTTGTTTACATTTTCAGCTGTTTCTTTTCTTAGAGTTTCATAGTTCTCTTTATAGAGATCTTTCACATCCTTTGTTAGGTAAACTCCCAAATATTTCATCTTCTTTGTCACTACTGTAAATGGAAGAGAGTTCTTGACTATTTTTTCAGCTTGACAGTTGTTCATATATATAAAGGCTACCGATTTATGAGTGTTTATTTTGTAACCTGAGATGCTGCTGTATTCTTTGATCACTTCTAAGAGTTTTGTATTAGAATCCCTGGTGTTGTCCAGGTATACAATCATTTCATCTGCAAAGAGTGAAAGTTTAATCTCTTCTGATCCTATATGGATATCGTTGATTGTCTTTTCTTCCCTAGTTGTGATGGCTAAATCTTCCATTACAATGTTAGAGAGCAATGGAGACAATGGACATCCTTGCCTGGTTCCTGATCTGAGTGGAAATGATTTCAATTTAACTCCATTCAGTATGATATTTTCTGTGGGTTTGCGATAAATGGCCTCTATCTATTCTAGAAATATCCCTTCTGTGACAATTTTCTTAAGTATTCTGATCGTGAAGGAATGATGGATATTATCAAAAGCTTTTCTGCATCAATTGAGAGAATCATTTGGTCTTTGTTTATTAATTTCTTTACATGATGAATTACACTGATAGATTTACGTATGCTGAACCAGCCTTGAGATGCTGGGATAAAATCCACTTGGTCGTGGTGTATAATTTGTTTGATGTGTTACTGAATTCTGTTGATTAGGATCTTATTGAATATTTTCACATCAATATTCATTAGTGATATTGGTCTGTAATTTTCCTTGCTTGTTGGATCTTTTCCTGGTTTGGGGATCAAGGTAATGTTTGCTTCATAGAATGTATTGAGTACTATTCATTTTTTTTTCTATATTTTGGAAGAGGTTAAGTAATACAGGTTCTAGTTCCTCTTTAAAGGTTTGATAGAATTCTGATGTGAAGCCATCTGGTCCTGAGCTTTTCTTTTTAGAGAGACTTTGTATAGTAGATGCTACTTCAGAACGTAATATAGGCTTGTTCAACATTTCCACTTGATTCTGGCTAAGTCTTGGAAGGTGGCATGCTTCCAAGTATTGGTCAATTTCCTTCAGATTTTCATATTTCTGAGAATAGAATTTCTTGTAATATTCATTAAGGATTTTTTTAATTCCTGAGGGTTCTGCTGTTATTTCTTCTTTACCATTTCTGATTGATGGAATTAGAGATTTTACTCTTTTTTTCTTGGTTAAGTTGGCCAAAAGTTTATCTATCTTATTGACCTTTTCAAAAAACCAACTTTTTGATTCATTGATCTGTTGTATAATCCTTTTGTTTTCAATTTCATTTAATTCTGCTCTGATTTTGGTTATTTCTTTTCTTTTGCTGGGTTTGATATTGAAGTGCTCTTCCTTTTCCAGTTGCTTGAGATGTCTCATTAAGTTCTTAACTTCCTCTCTTTCCATTTTCTTAAGGAAGGCTTGCAGTGCTATAAATTTCCCTCTTATGACTTCCTATGCAGTATCCCAGAGGTTCTGATAACTCGTATCTTCATTATCATTTTGTACCATCAATTTGACAATTTCCTTATTTATCTTGTTCTGACCCACCTGTCATTCAACATAAGGTTATTTAACTTCCATGTTTTTGTATTAGTGTGCAGATTCCTGTTGTTGCTGAGTTCAACTTTTATTCCATGATGGTCTAAGAAGATGCAAAGAATAATTTCTATTCTTTTAAATTTTCTGAGGTTAGACTTGTGACCTAAAATGTGGTCAATTTTGGAGTATGTTCTATGGGGTAATGAGAAAAATGCGTATTCAGTTTTGGTAGAATAAAATGTTCTGTAGATGTCCATTTAATCCAAATGCTAAATGATTAAGTTTAAATCTAAAATTTCTTTGCTAAGCTTCTTGTTGGAGGATCTATCCAACACTGGCAAAGGAGCATTAAAATCTCTGACTATGATGGAGCTGGGAGAAATCAAGTTGCTCATGCCTATAAGAGTATCTCTTATAAATTGAGGTGCATTCTGGTTCGGTACATAAATATTCATAATTGAGATCACATCATATTATTACCCTTAACAAATATAAAGTGACCATCCTTGTCCTTGCTTACCTTTGTTTGTTTAAAGCTTATTGTATCTGTGAATAAAATTGCAAACCCTGTTTTTTTCTGTTTCCATTTGCCTGGAATATAGATGACCATCCCTTCACCTTGAGTCTATATTTGTCTTTTAGGGTAAGGTGGGATTCTTGAATGCAGCAATTATCTGGCCTGACTTTTTGTATCAAGTTAGCCAGCTTGTGCCTTTTTAGAGAGCAATTTAAGTCATTCACATTGATTGAGAATATTGATAAACCTGGTATAATTTTGGGTATCAAGTTTTTCAAAAGTCTAGTGGACATTTAATTCTTTTGCCACTCTGGAAATTGGAATTTGATCAAAATTTTCTGTGTGAGCTTACTTACGTGGTGGAGGATTGTGCTGGTTTTTATGGAGGATAGGTCTGAGAATATCCTGGATCGCTGCTTTAGTTATAGTAAATTTCTTCAACGTGTGAATTTCATTAAAGTATTTAATTTCTCCATCATAAATGAAACTCAGTTTAGCTGGATACAAGATCCTAGGTTGAAAGTTATTTTGTTTTAGGAGGTTAAATGTTGATGACCACCCTCTTTTAGCCTGAAAGATTTCAGCAGAGAGATCTGCAGTCATTCTAATATTCTTCCCCTTGTAGGTTATGGTTTTCTTACATCTAGCTGCTTTCAGAATTTTCTCTTTCATATTAACTTTAGTGAAGTTAATTATTATGTGCCTAGGGGATGTCTTATTTGTGTTGAGTCATGCTGGGGTTCTGAAACTGTCTCCAATCTGAATTCATCGTCTCTTGGCATGTCTGGAAAGTTTTCATTCATAATTTCATGAAGAAGAGCCTCTGTGTTTTGTGAAGCAACTTTGTCGTCTTTTAAATAATTTCTTGAAATTCTAATTTCCTCCTTTCTTCCATTCTGTTAATTTTATTTGCTATCCAAATTATGAACTCAATTTCTGACATTTCAGCCATCTGTTTATGGATGGATCTTCAATTACATCTGCTCCATCCTTCCTTGGGGGAGTTCTTCTACTCTGGTTATTCAAGTTACCAGAGTTTTTCCGCTGATTCAACCCCATGCTGAATTTACACCATTTGGAGTCCACACCAGAACTGTTCTGTCAGTGGCTGCCACCAGAAAAGATTCCGGCTTTCTCTGCTTGCCCAGAGAGGTAGAGCATGTCGGTCCATAAGAGCCTCAGGGGTGTGAGCCTTGTTGCTCCCACTGATGTGGCTGCTGCTCTTCACCTCAAGGTACCGCCATTCTAGTGTGGTTCCCTCTCAACTGACAATCTTCTCGTTCTGCGGCCACCAGCTGAGGATGCTGGGAGTACATGGCTTTGGCAGTCTTGGGCCCACCTGGTGTGGGTGCCTGGAGTGGGGAACTCCTCTGCGCTGCCCGCAGGATGCATGCAGCTCCAGCAAGCAGTTCTGGGCCCACCCAGAACAAGAGTCTGGAATGGGGAAACACTTCACTGCAGCCCTTGGTATGCACGTTGCGCTAGCAAGGAATTCAAGGGCAACCCAGAGCATAGGACTCCTCTGCTGCCACCTGCGGGATGTGCAGCTCTAGTAAGCAGTTCTGGGCCTGCCCAGAATGGGTGACTACTCCACCACTGCCCATGAGAGGTGCACGGCTCTAGCAAGCAGTTCTGGGGCCTCTGGGGTGGGTGCTTTGAATGGGGGACTCCACTGCCACCACCTGCAGAACGCATGTGTATCTAGCAGGTCTCTAGCTGCAGGATGGGGACTGAGTGCTTGGTCTTACAGGGGTGGGGGATGCTGCTCTTCCCCCCACACTGTCTCTGTAGGCAAGGGGGGGAAGGGTGGATTGGAAATTCAAAATGGCAGTGAAAATGTTTGTTCGGTTTTTCTGCCAGGAGAGAGAGTGTTCAGAATCTCAGCAGGGTCCCTTTAGGGGAGTAGACCCCCCCTTCCTGTAGCTCTCACACATGGTGTGAGATAATAAGTCCTCAGTTCACTGCTCCCCTGTAGATAGCTTATAGGAGCAAAGAGAAAACAAAGAAAAAAACACAACTTTCTTAGGGGAGGGGACGAATACTTTTCCTTTGGGATGTATTATGTATCTGTAGATTGCTTTCTTGGAGTCTCAACTTGCCTCAGCAGAGGTGTCCTGCACATATCACTCTTCTCTCTCACCTGGGTTCCCAATCTTCAACTTTATTGGGTATTCTCCGGACATTATCCTTCCCTTTGGACAGGAGCTTCTGTCAGAAGCTGGCGCCTGGAGGACATCTTGCCCCTGCTCCTCCTCCAAGAAATTTTAAAATCAATAACCTTTGAAGATGATCACTAAGAAAAAAGGTTTCTTATTGTTTTCCATTTTATTAATATCTGTTTGTAATGTTTGCATTTTGTGCCAATGTATATGTAGTATATTTTATAAATGTCACAGATGGAGGAATTATGTAATTTTTTTTGTTTCCAAGATATAAAAATGAATATAATTTAACTTTAAAAATTTTATAGATGATGAATTACTTGGGATAAAGATTTAGTGTCATACTTAAGTTAGAGGTAGTTATATAATACATAGTGTTTGACAGTCTAGTCCAGGTATCCTCAAACTATGGCCTGCAGGCTAAATGCAGCCTATCTAGGACATATAACTGGCCTGCCAGGTGTTTTTGCCAACAATGCCTGTCCTACTTAGCAGCTGACTTGTCCCAGGGCCCACAGTCTGGCCCTCCAACTGTCTGAGGGACACTGAACTGTCCCGCTGTTTAAAATGTTTGAGGACCCTGATCTAGTCTATAAAAATAATAGATTTGCACAACTGCTATATTGGTAGATAAGTCCTTGTCTTACAATGAAATTACCAAGGAATTATTCAAAAATAATGAGAAATTACATGGGTAGTTTTCTTTTTAGTAATTCAATTTATGTTCAGTATTAAATCATAGATTCAGACAATTGTAGTTGTCTTTGGTTGAGACATGTCTATTGCCTAAAATCAGGCAACTTACAGGAAATTTCTTTTCTCAAGATAAATCTCTCTAAAAATGAATACATGTTAAGGGGGGAAGAGCAAAATGGCCAAATAAAAACACCATTTTCCAGCTGTGCATGGTGAAATTGGGGGGAAAATTCTCCAGGCACCTCTGGCCTCTGGGATCTGTCCAAAAACATCTCTTTAGGGGCACAGAGAGACAGAAGGAGACTTCAGAACCAGAAGAGGAAGTTGGAAGCAGTGGAAAAGCAGCAGAAGGGCAAGTACTTGCATGCTGGCAGAGGCCAGGCAGTGCAGTGGCATCAGCAGTTTACACATAGATAAGGCCTTCCCTGTGGGTTTCTTTTCTTTTTCTTTCCTTTTTTTTTTTTTTTTTTTTTTTTTTTGGACCTGGACACTTTACTGATTTACATGGGGATGCATGGGATAGTGAACAAGTGATTTTGAACAGTGCCCAGGGGCTGGGACTGAGCCAACAGGTAGAGCAGAGCTTTCATTGTTTGGCTGCAGACCAGGCACAGCCATTGTAGGTAAGTTGCCTTGCAGGATTGGCCCTAATGGTCCTATTGTGAAGTTGGTTCTGGTGGGCCTGATAAGCCGGGAAGCCACTCATGGGGAGATTTGAATGACACATGCTTTCTTGGGAAAACCACTGTGTGGCCAAGGGACATGGTTTAGAAAGTCAAGGCATATCTATTAAGTGGTCTGTGGAGAGATTCAGGCCCCTGACCCTGTGGGGATTGAGGGCAAAGAAGTCAGGAAGACAAACTCAGCAAGACAGAAGCTTCCAGTACTACCCATCTTATACAGCTGTATTACCATTGTGATTAGCATCTTATACCCCAGAAGATCACCTATTGCCCAGGCAATCCACAGCAAGATATATATATTTTTTTTTCTTTTTCTTTCATTAAATTTTTTTCAGCTTTTCCCCCGAGACTTTTCTTTTTCATTTTTTCCCCTTTTCTCTTATAATTACAATTTTTCATTATTTCCTTATTCAATAATCAGGGCTCCATTTCTGCTAGTTTTTGTTGTGTGAATCAGTGCCACAGAGAAAAATTCTGGAACTCAAATGTCAGAAAGAGATGAGCCTGCAGCTCACTCAGGCATGCAGCCTATAACTTTATTTCTTGCAAGGTTATATACTCTTAACAATACTAAGTTCTGCATGTACACATTCTAATAATAAAACTTATAGGCAGCCAATGGTTTATATGATAAGAGTACAAAGAAATCATACAGAGAAACCACAAAAACTTATTCAGCCATTTGTCTGAGAAAACAGGTGCAACATGTAACTAAAATTTGCATTAACTTATCTTGTTTTCCATTCCCAAAGTCCCTTCCATGAAATTCCAAAGACAGCCAGACTCTGCTTGCAGAATCTGCCTCCTGTATGACTAGTTTGCTAATCAATTCAGAGAGTCTTAAAGGAACATCCTTTCATGTTGACTCTGAGAAACCTTCTTCAAACATAAGTCAATGGCACTCGAAGTTACAGTGAGGTTACATTTCAGCACCTGTAATTCTTTTTCTTCCCCCAATTTTATTTCTTAAGGTCTTTTATTTGTTCATTTTGTTTCTATTTATACTATTTTTGTTTTTCTTCTTTATTTTGTGGACATGGGGTCTAGTATCTGCTCAGACTGGCAAAGAGCTCCTGAACTCCAGGATCCCACCCAACTCAGCCCCCCAGAGACTGCAAATTGTGGATGTAGGTCAAAGTACCCTACTGTCTACCACTGTTATTCCTGTCTCTTTCTTTCTGTTCCTCTCTTTTTTTTGTCAATCTTCCCTTTTACTACCCCCTTTTCTATTTCTTTTCTCTGTTTTTATTAATCTTTAACCCTTTTTTGCTCTTTATTCTTCATTTTGGTCTTATACCAAAAAGGACACTTCAACAGTAACTTAAAGAGGAGGAAATGAAAGGAAAAAATAGGACAAGGAAACAAACAAAAATAAAATCCTCATGAGAAAGAAACAACAGAAAAATCCTGATAACACACAAAAAAGAACAGAGTAATCCCTTCCCCCCCAAAGGATCATGAGGTAGCTACTGCAGAGAGTTCCACCTATAAGGAAATGTTAGAAATGATATAGAAAGTATCAGTAACAGATTAGACCATGCATAAGACATAATCTCAGAGCTAGAGGATAAAACTCTTGAGCTAAACACAGGCAGTTAAAGAGACAGAAAGAAAAAGAGAGATAAAGCAGAATGCTCACTGATAAAATTGTGAGACTTCACAAGTGTTCAAACATACAAATTATAGGTATCTCAGAAGGAGAGAAGAACACACTGGAGAAATGGAAGCCCCAGTAGAGGATATCAGAAATGAAAATTTCCCAATTGTCACCAAGATTCTAACACATTCTTTTCATAGGAATACCAAACCTCAGCTTGTCTCAACTCAAATAGAGCTTCTCCAAGACACATTGTTATGAACCTGTACAAAGACAACATGAAGGAGAAAATTCTGCAAGCAGCCAGCAATAAGTGCCATTTGCCTAAAAGGGCAAATCTGTCAGGGTGACAGTGGACTTCTCAAATGAAACTTTTCAAGCCAGAAGAGAAGAGTGATCTACCTTTGTCCTACTTAAACAAAACAGTTTTCAGTCCAGAATTCTATATCCTGCTAAGCTAAGCTTTAAAATTGACAAATAAATCAAATCATATACTGATAGGCAAAGATGGAGTAAGTTTGCCACAACAAGACCACTACAGGAAATATGTAAATATGTAAATCTATTCCACACACTAACCATCACAATGAATGACTAGCAAACTAACCACTCAGAAACTAAACAAAACTAAAGGACAATA
Source organism: Galago senegalensis (assembly GCA_963575145.1). Lineage (NCBI taxonomy): Eukaryota > Metazoa > Chordata > Mammalia > Primates > Galagidae > Galago > Galago senegalensis. The sequence goes on from CAUYTI010056624.1 coordinate 31,157, forward strand.
CCTACCCTCCGCAATGATGTGAAAGATAAATCTAAGCAATGGTGTTTCACAAAATAAGATGAATTTAACTCAAAAACACTTATATCAATCTCTCAATAAATTTTAATGGTTTGAATTCCCCTTCAATAGGCATAGGCTGGCTGAATAGATAAAAAAGCACAAGCCATCCATTTGCTGCCTGCAGGTAACACACCAATCTCAAAGGACAAAGTAAAACTCAGGGTTAATGGATGCAAAGCAATTTTTTAGACGAATGGAAATCAGAAGAAAGGAGGAGTCACAATCTTATTTTCAGGTATAAGTGGATTTAAAGCAACTAAAAGCAAAACAGACAAAGATGAACATTTCATATTGGTCAAGGGAACAAGACAACAAGAAGAAATTTTGATTCTTAATATTTATATACACAACTTAAGGGCTGCAAGATTTATAAAACAGATGTTTATTAGTCTCAGTAATATGATATCCTATAACACCATCATAGTAGAGTACTTTAACACTTCTCTAATCATAAACAAAGATACAAGGGACTTAAACATGCCCCTAGACCAACTGTGCTTAACAGACATATTACAGAATACACCATCCCAAACCTAAGGAATATACACTCTTGTCATCAGCCCATAGAATATTTTCCAAAGTAGATCATATCCTACCATACAAATCAAACCTCAACAAAATCAAAAGAATTGAAATTATATCGTGTGTCTTCTCAGACCACAAAGCAATAAAGGTAGAACTCAACTCCAATAAAAACTTTTATACCCACACAAATCAATGGAAAATGAACAACTTTATGCTGAAAGAAAGTTGTGTCAAGGAAGAGACAAAAAAGGAAATTATTAACAAGGCCGAGTGCAATGGGTCACACCTGTAATCCCAGCACATGGGAGGCTGAGGCAGGTGAATTGCCTGAGCTCATGAGTTCAAGACCTACCTCAGCAAGGCTAGACTATTTTTTTGTCTCTAAAAAATAGCTGGACATTATGGCAGACAGTTGTAGTCCTAGCTACTTGGCAGGCTGAGGAAAAGGAATTGTTTAAACCCAAGAGTTTGAGGTTGCTGTGAAATGTGACTAACATGGCACTCTACCAAGGACAACAAAGTTAGACTCTGTCTAAAAAAAAAAAAAAAAAAAAAAGGAAACCATTAACTTCCTTGAGCATAACAACAAGGAAGACACAAGATAATCAAACATGTGAGACACTGCAAAAATAGTGCTAAAACTGAAATTTATTGCATTAGATACCTACATTGAAAAAATAGAGAAGGGGGGCAGAGCCAAGATGGCGAACTGCAGCCAGCTTTTAATAGAAGCTCCCGTCCAGACGGAGGCTGAAAGGACAGAAGCTTAGCAAAATAGCTGATGGTTTGGAGCAGAGACAAGAGAGAAGATTGAAGAGCGTACTTCAACCTTGCTGAGGCAAGCTGTGACCCCAAAAATACAACGAAAAGGTACAAAATCCACCACCA